>ONZH01025989.1:0-63510 GCA_900303285.1 Rhinella marina | reverse complement strand
CATCTGCCTCTGCCGCCTCGTTATGGCGGGGATTCCAAGTCCTGCAGAGGCTTCCTTAACCAGTGTCTCATACACTTTGAGCTGCATGGACACAAGTTTCCATCTGAAACGGGCAAAGATAGCTTTCATTGTGTCCCTGCTATCTGGTGAGGCCCTGGCATGGGCAAATCCTATCTGGGAGCGTGGCGGTCCAGAGACTACAAGTCTGCAGGGCGTTCCTGGCTACCTTCCGGATGGTTTTTGAGGAGCCAGGCGCACTTCATCTGCTGCCTCTGCTTTGCTGCGTCTACGCCAGGGTTCCATGACTGTTGGCCAGTATGCAATTCAGTTCGGACACTGGCCGCTGTACTAGCATGGAATGATGAGGCTCAGCTAGCAGTTTTCTGGAAGGTCTTTCAGGGCGGATTAAAGATGAGCTAGCTGGTCGGAGACCATCCGTCTACCTTGAATGATCTGGTCACTTTAGCTACCAGAATTGATCTGGCGTTTCAGGGAGCATTCCAGAGGACTTGCGTAGCAAAAGAGCACCTCGCCTGCGCCTTCCTTCCAGAGGCCGATCCAGCCTCCAGTTTCTGCTTCCTCGGAGGAGCCTATGCAAGTGGAACGTCTCCGATTGTCGGATCAGGAGCGACAAAGCCGCAGAGCGGAGCACTTGTGCCTCTATTGTGCTGGCAAGGCCCATTTTGCCCGGAATTGTCCGCTGAAACCGGGAAACTCCAAAGTCTAGGACATGTTGGAGAGGTGGTTCTAGACGCGGAGAAAATCCTCTCCTAAGCTTTCAATTCCTGTGATCCTCTCTCATGAGAGAACCAGCGTCACTGTGTCTGCCTTCCTGGATTCGGGCTCCGCTGGTAAACTTTATCCTGCAAGACCTTGTCTGTCAGTACCGGCTTCCAACCTCCCGGCTGTCGAACCTCTATCTGTTGCGTCGGTAAATGGAATGCCACTACCTGAGCCAGTGCAGTTTGTTACCATGCCCCTTAGACTGCAAGTTGGGGTTTTGCACTCTGAGGAGATCGTCTTCTACGTCCTGCCAGCTTCCATGAATCCAGTCATTCTTGGTCTTCCCTGGCTTCGCCAGCATTCTCCAACCCTGGACTGGCACTCTGGTGAAATCCTCCGGTGGGGACCCTCTTGCCTCTCCACCTGCCTGTCTGAAGTCAGGCCCACTCCTCCGCCTCCACCGACGGGGGATCTATCAGGACTGCCATCACAGTATGCCAGTTTTTGCTGATGTATTTAGTAAAAGGAGGCTGAAACACTGCCATCCCACCGATCCTATGATTGTCCAATTGACCTTCTACCAGGAACTACTCCCCCTCGTGGTCGAGTTTATCCACTCTCGCTTCCTAAGACCCAGGCGATGTCAGTCTACATCAAGGAGAATCTTGAGAGGGGATTTATCCGCAAGTCCACTTCGCCAGCTGGTGCAGGATTCTTCTTCGTCCAGAAGAAGGATGGATCTTTAAGACCTTGCATAGACTATCGGGGCCTTAATCAGATCACCGTCAAGAATAAGTATCCGTTGCCATTGATCCCGGAACTCTTTGACAGAATTCGTGGACCGAAGATCTTCTCCAAACTAGACCTGCGAGGGGCAATATATCTTGTCCGCATTACGAAAAGGAGACGAATGGAAGATCGCTTTTAACACATGGGACGGTCATTACGAATATCTCGTCATGCCTTTTGGACTTTGTAATGCCCCAGCGGTCTTTCAGGAGTTTGTCAATGATGTTTTCCGGACCTGCTTAATGTCTTGTGTTGTGGTCTACTTGGACGATATTCTCATCTTTTCTCCTGATCTGACCTCACATCGGAAACATGTCCGTTCTTGTCCTGCGACGGCTCAGAGAGAACCGGCTATATGCGAAACTGGAGAAGTGCATTTTTGAGAAAAACTCTCTGCCGTTCCTTGGATTCGTTGTCTCTGATACCGGTCTAAAAATGGATCCAGACAAACAAAGCAGTGTTGAACTGGCCACGCCCCCAGGGTCTCCGAGCAATTCAGAGATTCTTGGGATTCGCCAACATCTACCGCCAGTTCATTCATAGTTTCTCTTCCCTCACCGCCCCTATCTCTGCCCTGACCAAAAAGGGAGTGAACGCAAAAGTATGGACACCGGAGGCAGAGGCGGCTTTCACCGAGTTAAAACAGGCTTTTACCTCTGCTCCTGTTCTTCATCATCCGGATGTCGCCAAGCAATTTTTGCTAGAGGTGGATGCCTCTTCCATTGGAGCTGGAGCAGTCTTATTGCAGAAGAACTCCAGAGGTAAGATGATTTCCTGCGGTTTCTTCTCCAAACTCTTTTCTTCTGCTGAGAGGAACTATTCTATCGGGGACAGGGAACTCTTGGCCATTAAGTTGGCCTTGGAAGAATGGCGACATTTGCTGGAAGGTACACAACATCCTATGGTGATTTACATGGGCCACAAGAACCTGGTCTACCTCCAAACTGCACAACGCCTAAATCCTCGTCAAGCTAGATGGGCACTGTTCTTTTCTCGTTTCAACTTTGAGCTACACTTTCGCCCTGCTGAGAAGAATACCAAAGCAGATGCTCTTTCCCGGTCATTTGATTCTTCTGATCAGCAAGAGGAACCCCAGTATATTATTGATCCTGCTCGTCTGATTTCCGTGGCTCCCATCCAGATTAAAGACATTCCTCCTGGGAAGATATTTGTACCAGTCTCCAAAAGGAGGCGTATTTTAGCTTGGGGTCATGACTCTAAACTTGCTGGTCACCCAGGGGTTCATAAAACCATCCAGCTTCTCTCACGGCATTACTGGTGGCCTAACCTCTCTCAAGAGGTGGAGGAATACGTCTCCGCCTGTACCATCTGTGCGCAAAACAAATCCTCCAGGTCCAAACCATCTGGTCTGCTGTTACCCCTTTCCATTCCAGATGCCCCTTGGCAACACATTGGTATGGACTTTGTTACCGATTTACCACTGTCTTCTGGTTGCACCGTCATTTGGGTAGTTGTGGATCGCTTTTCTAAGATGGCCCATTTCATTCCTCTGGACTGCCCTCTGCCACCAAACTTGCCAGTCTCTTCGTGGAGCACATCTTCCACCTACATGGCCTACCTTTACATATTGTCTCTGACCGTGGTGTTCAGTTCACTTCCAGGTTCTGGAGAGCTCTCTGCCATCTTCTAGAAGTGGAGTTGGATTTCTCGTCCGGATATCATCCCCAGACAAATGGTCAAGTGGAATGAGTTAACCAGATACTGGAGAACTACCTTCGTCATTTTGTCTCTGCTCGACAAGACAATTGGGGCCCAGCTGCTACCTTGGGCAGAGTTTTCTTACAATAAGACCAGTGAATCCTCAGGGCTCCTCACCATTCTTCATTGTCTATGGGTGCCATCCACGAATTCCTCTTCCTGTTACCGCTCCTTCTGGGGTACCCAGATTCCTCTTTCAGGGACTTTTTAAAAAATATGGCGCCAAGCCAAGGACTGCATCTCCAAGGCGGTGACTCGTATGAAGAAATATGCGGATCGGAGGCGCAAGAAGCCTCCACAATTTTCCATAGGTGAAAAGGTCTGGCTATCTCTAAAAATATCCGGTTAAGGGTTCCAAGCTACAAGTTGGCACCTCGTTTCCTGGGACCATTCGAGGTGCTGAAAAGGATCAATGATGTCACCTATAAACTCCGCCTGCCTCCTAGTCTGCGTGTATCCAGTTCTTTCCATGTGTCCCTGCTCAAGCCTTTGGTCCTGAACCGCTATTCCCGCAGTGTTTCTACCCCAGATCCTGTCACTGTAGATCCTGAGCCGGAATATGAGGTAAGGGACATTTTGGACATGAAGAGGCGTGGGAGGAAGACATACTATCTTGTGGATTGGAAAGGCTTTGGTCCTGAAGAGAGGTCCTGGGAACCTGAGGACAACATCAATGCCCCTACTCTACTCAAAAAGTTTCTTGCCGGCCTCAGGAGGAGGGGGAGTAGAGGGGGGGGTACTGTAACGCCTCCCGGGGGTCCCAGGCGGCGCACGCGTACTTACCGCTGCGGCCGGCGTTCTCGCTCTTTGCTGCCGTGATGTTTGTTGCTTGGTCAGGGTGAAGTCTTGTTCTCTTTTGCCCTGGGCTCCAGGTGCTGCTTTTTATTAGGTCAGCTCCTTAATTGGTTCCTCCCCTTTCCTCCTGCCTGAAACTATATAAGTCCTCCTTGGACACTTACTCCTTGCCTGAGCGTTATAAGTCATCCTGACTTGCGAAGGTTCCCGTATTGCCTTAGTCCTGCTGTAGTGTGAACACTGCTCTAGTCCTGCTATAGAGTGAACACTGTCTTGGCCTGCTGTAGTGTGAACACCGCTCTAGTCCTGCTGAAGTGAGAACACTGTCTTGGCCTGCTGTAGTGTGAACACCGCTCTAGTCCTGCTGAAGTGCGAACATTGCCCTAGTCCTGCCTGTTGTGTGAACACTACTATCCAGTACCTGGCTTCCGTTCCTGGCTCCTGTTCGTGGTTCCTGTTCCTGATTCCTGCCCCTGGCTGATCCTCTCCGGTCTGCTTCCAGTGCATTGCTGACTCCAGTCTCCTTCCCTGGTGTGTGTCTGTCCTGCGTATCTGTCTCTCTGGTGTTTTGCACCTTAGTACTCTGTCCGTCTGGCCAGCTGTCACGAGTATTGTCTCACCCCAAGAGGTAGCGACCTGGTGTACCTCCTCGGGAAAGCCTATCCCCACCATCAGGGTACTGTGAAGAACGGGAGGTACACTTAGACAACGCCCTTAGGGGAAGACATTCTCGTGACACAGTGGATCCACATCCACTGATCTTGACAATTCGAAATGTTTCATTATTAATATTGTTGCAAAACGTTTTCTTAGTACATATCATAGTGCAGCAGAGACATCTGGACTGTCCACATGTTTTACTTCCCTTGGGTACCATTTTGGTGGAATTGTTCGTAATCTCCCCTCTAGTTTTAATTTTGCTAGGTGCTAAAATGTTTTTCAGGGTGCGCGCTCTTTTATAGGTCAGGCGTGGTGTTCGCAGAATTATTTTACTTAAAATTGGGTCTCTGTAAAATATACCAATGGTCATTTAAAATCTTTTTTATTTCTTTAAAATTTTGGTTATATGTGGTAATAAAAGAAAAAGTAGAAGGGTTCTCTTTTTTCTCTTTGGTTGTTTGGGGGTCATTACATTTGGGAATTAGACATTCCATCTGTGTAAGTCCAGACGCTTTGTTTCTGGCTCCATTTACTATATTTGAAGGGTATCCCTTTTGGCGGAATATTTCCGCTATGATGTCACATTGATGATAGAAATCTTCATTTGACGTACAGTTCCGCCTAATTCTTCTGAACTGACTGAACGGGATATTCCGTTTCCATTTGCCACAGTGGGTGCTTTTGAAGTCCAGATAGCTGTTGCTGTCTACTTTTTTAAAAAAAAGTTCGAGTGGTGATGCTGTTCCCCTGAGCAGAAATTTCTAAATCTAGGAACTTGGTTTTCGAGTTGTTATATGTGCCTGTTAGTGTAATACCCCAGTCATTGGTGTTGAGATGTTTTATAAAATTTTCAATTGAAGTCTCATCACCTTTCCAGATAAAGATCGAATCGTCAATATATCTCTTGTATAAGACGATGTGATCATTCCAATAATCAGATTGATAGATGAACTCCTGTTCATAGGCACCCATAAACAGATTGGCGAAACTGGGCGCGAAACGTGTCCCCATCGCGCTCCGCGGATCTGTTTAAATATTT
Organism: Rhinella marina; assembly: GCA_900303285.1. Taxonomy (NCBI): domain Eukaryota; kingdom Metazoa; phylum Chordata; class Amphibia; order Anura; family Bufonidae; genus Rhinella; species Rhinella marina. The sequence goes on along the minus strand of ONZH01025989.1, from coordinate 57,785 downwards.
TCTCCTCAAAACTAAATGTATTATGTGTCAGTATGAAATGAATACCCTTAATAATAAAGTCTTTTTGCATAGCTGGCATTTCTGTGTCATTGTTCAAAAAATAGGAGGTACACTGGATCCCCAACTCCTGGGTTATATTTGAGTACAGTGTAGACACGTCAAGTGTTAGCCAGTGATAGTCCGGTTTCCAAGGTATATTTTGTAAGTGTGTAATGAGGTTTGAGGAGTCCTTTAGATATGATTCCAATTTAAACACATAGTTTTGTAAAAATACATCTATATAGTGTGATAAGTTTCACGTCAGAGATGTTACACCTGAAATGATTGGTCGCCCTGGGGGATTCCTTAAATCCTTGTGGATTTTGGGGAGGTGGTAAAAGATACCTTTACCAGAATGTATTCTTTCTCTTTCTTGTCCAGAAAAGCACCGGCTGATGTGACGAGATTATCCAGTTCCACTTTATCTTGTTGTGAGGGGTCCTCAGACAGCTGTAAATAATAGTTTTCATCGGATGGAATATGGTAGGCCTCCCTAATGTAATCTTCTCTATTTTGGATAACGACCCCTCCTCCTTTATCCGCACTCCTAATGATAATATCGGAATTGGATTTAAGCATATTAAAGGGTTTCTGTCACCAGAAATCACCCTATTAAACCAAGTGTCATTTGCAATGAGCAAATGACACTTGATGCCAGTAATGTTAGTATTATACCCCTCAGTTCCGCAGTTTTGCCAAAAATAGCGATTTTATAATATGCTAATGACCTCCCCTAGGTGCAGTAGGCGTGAACCTGCACCTAGGAGAGGCCATAATAATGCCTCTTACCACGCCCCCGGTCGCGCTGATTGACAGGGCCGGGCAGCCAGCTCTTTCGGCTCCCGGCCCTGTACGAGGCCGAAATCCCGCGCCTGCGCATTAATGAAGCCAGGACCCGGGCTTGAGGGTTTGAGATTTGTTTGTTGGATGCTTGTTTTGTACCAAATTTAGTACTTTGTTTATTATTGGTTGTTTGATTAATATTCTTAAATTTTTCTGAAATAACTGAGTAGAATGTTTCCAAATAGCTACCTCTATGGTGGGTAGGGTAAAAGTTAGACGGTGGTTTGAGACCCGATGGTATTGTTTCTTCTGTATTCTCTTTGGAGAGGTGATCAGGTCCTTCTTTTGTTTCCCCTTTTGATTTGTTTTTCAAAATTTCAAAGTGTCTTTTTTATGTATTTGTTCAGATCTAGGAAGAGGGCAAATTCATCAAATTACTTGTTGGGCAAAATGAGAGCCCTTTGGACAATATAGAGATTTCTTTTTTGGATAGTTGGTAACTGGAAAGGTTAAATATACCTAAAGCTTGTGTAGAAATGAGCTGGTTAGCTATGTTTTGGCTTCCTGAGGTTTCTTTTTTGCTTTTCCCCCCTCTACAGCCCCTTCTTGGTTTTTTTCTTTTTGTGGGTTTGTGGCCAAGCGGGTGAAAAAAATCAGTAATAGTGGTGGTGTTGGGGCTTTTTAGTATGGGATATACTGCTTTAGTATTAATAATGGGTGGAAGAGTGAGAAATGACATTGATGTAGAGGGGCCCATATTGGAGTGATTGCAAGGGAAAAGATTACTTGCACATGTTTCGTTATACATGTTGAGTGTGGTAGCGGGGCTAAACTGGTCCAAAAGTTCTGACTCCAATGGTGGGCTGTCAGCCATCCTAGTATTGCTCGTTGGTGTATCCATATGTAATGTTAATAAAGAGTCAGCTTCAACATCTGAGGAAATCGTGTCCGTTGGGGAGGTTGATAGTATAGGAGAAGTAATAGAATGTGTAGTAAACTGAGTCGGTGGTAAATTAAGTGGGCCACATTCATTGATAATTTTATCAGTGAACAAATCAGCAGGTATGATACCCGTATGTGGTTGTGGAATGGAAAAAGTCTGGCTTGTTTTCTGAACCACCGTGGACTGGGGTGGGTGAAAATCAGATAATGATTGATTCACCGGGGGTTTGGGGATTGATGGTGGTGTACACTGATAGGTTGATTTGTAACTGGTATTGGATGTTGATTTATGATGAGTTGTAGATTGGGTATTGATCTTCTTATCATGTTGTTGTTTATACTGATGTGTAGGTCTATGATGTTTACGGGGGGCATAATGATTGAATTGCTGTTACTATTCATATAGGATCGGCCCTTGTTATATACAGCAGGTGTTTTGGTGAATGGTCTATTAGTATGTATATGAGTGGCCTGGGTATAGGTATGCGGATGGTCTGATATTGTTGGTTCAGGATAGGTTTTTTGTTTTGTGTTCCCAGTGGGTGCTGGGGGTTTTTGTTGTGTTTGAGCCAATATTTGATATTGTTTGTGGCAAAATCATTCCTATCCCTAGCTCATCTTTTACTCTTTTTGTTAAGAACCTATTTTTCGAAATCTAGAATTCTAGTAGTGATTAGACGATCAAACCTAAGGAAGGCAGAATGTGATCTGTATTTGATTAGGTCAGTGCGGCACATCGAAATCTGGCTACCCTTCTCAAGGAAAAGGGATTTTCTTTTCTCTATGAGTCTAAGGCTACATGCACACGACCGTATGTGTTTTGCGGTCCGCAAATTGCGGATCCGCAAAAAAACTGATGACATCCGTATGGCATCCGTGTTTCCGTTTTTTTTTGCGGATCCATTGTAACAATGCCTATCCTTGTCCGCAAAACGGACAAGAATAGGACATGTTCTATTTTTTTTGCGGAGCTACGGAACGGACATACTGATGCGGATAGCACACGGTGTGCTGTCCGCATTTTTTGCTGACCCATTGAAATGAATGGGTCCGCATCCTATCCGCAAAAAAACAGGACGGACGCGGAAACAAAATACGTTCGTGTGCATGAGGCATAATAATGAGACCTTTTGCACAATCTAGTAAATATGAGTCCCAGTTATTACAGAAAGTTTCATCCTCCTTGAAGGAATTGTCAAAGCATAGTCTAAGACCTCACGGGACAATTCCCTCTTGGAGATAAATATCCAGGAAGGTAGCATCAAGATGATGTTGTATCTCATCTTCCATAAGTTTTTCTAGTTGGTTAAACAGATCCAAAAGAGATTTTTCATGTATGCTTGCATTTTCTTGAATGTCATGCTCCATTTCATCCCTCGTTGTCTTTTTTGTACATTGAGTGATGAGACGTTTTCGTTGTTCCAATCTGTTAGATATGTAATCCATATTTGTTCAAAAGGATAGAATCAGAAGTTCCTAGTTTATGCGTGCTTGCACAATGTGCTGCTCCTTGTAGCTGGTTAAACCAGAGTTTGTCGACTTTGGAAGATGTCGTCTTTAAGTCTTGCTCATGAAAGAGAAGTACAAAAAGACCAAAAGGCGCACAATCGTGAAGCACGTTTTGAAAAGGTGAAATAAAGTAAATAAAATGTGGTTTCTTGGCGTTTTTTTAAGATTTAAGGACTTCAGATCCGGATTTCTTTGCGCCAAAAAGCAGATTTACCTTGGCCTATATACTCCCCTTTGGTGGGACCTGGAATCCCAACCGGAGGATTTATACTTCTGCGGCTGCATCATCTGGACCGAATAAGTCTGTAATTGTCTTGTACCACGCTAATCATAGTGTTGTGCCTATAGCACAACCATATAAGGTGAGCCTCCATTTTATTTACTTTATTTCACCTTTTCAAAACATGCTTCACGATTGTGCGCCTTTTGGTCTTTTTGTACTTCTCTTTCATGAGCAAGACTTAAAGACTAGAGATGTCCTGACATGGATTTCAGTCTACTATTTCACATTTCCACTCAGATTTCAAATGCAACCCAATGAATTGCAAGACACATGTTGCACACAGTATAGCCATAGTTCGCAAAACAAAAAAAATCTAAAGAGATGCTCTAACACAGATTTTAGCCTGGTATTTCACATTATCACTCAGGGATTTCAAATGTTACCCTCTGTATTGTAAGACACTCATTGCATACAGTGGAGAAAAAAGTATTTAGTCAGCCACAGTGTGTGCCAACCTTGTGAAGACTTACAGAAAACGTTTGACCTCTGTCATTACCAACAAAGGATATATAACAAAGTATTGAGATGAACTTTTGTTATTGACCAAATACTTATTTTCCACCATAATTTGCAAATAAATTCTTTAAAAAAAAATCAGACAATGTGATTTTCTGGATTTGTTTTCTCATTTTGTCTCTCATAGTTGAGGTCTACCTATGATGTCAATTACAGGCCGACCTCATCTTTTTAAGCGGGAGAATTTGCACAATTGGTGGCTGACTAAATACTTTTTCCCCCACTGTACTTGTATTCTGTATAGCTATATTTCTCAAAACAAAAAAACTGTCTGGAGATGCCCTGACACAGGTTTGGCCTTGTATTTCATGCTCAGATTTTAAATGCTACCCTCTGTATTATAAGACACATGTTGCACAGTAGTATTGCTATATTTTGCAAAACAAAAAAAAACCTTTAACTGTCTGGAGATGCCGTGACATGGATTTTGGCTTGGTATTTCACATTACCACTGAAACGCTACCATGTACTAAAGCATCTCAATAAATTAGAACATCATCCATCCATCATATATTCTATAGATTCGTTACACACACAGTGATCTATTTCAAGCACTTATTTCTTTTAACGTTAACAATTATGGCGTACAGCTAATGAAAACCCAGAACTCAGTAACTCAGCAAATTAGAATATTATATAACACCAATTAAAAAAATAATTGTTAATACAGAAATGTTGGCCTGCTGAAAAGTATGTACTCAGTAAATGCACTCAATACTTGGTTGGGGCTCCTTTTACATGAATCAATGCGGCGTGGCAGGGAGGCGATCAGCCTGTGGCACTGCTGAGGTGATACTGAGTCTAGGTTGGTTTGAAAGTGGCCTTCAGCTTGTCTGCATTGTTGGGTCTGGTGTCTCTCATGTCTCTCTTGTCAATACCCCATAGATTCTCCATCAGGTCAGGTGAATTGGCTGGCCAATCAAGCACAGTTATTAAACCAGGTTGGTACTTTTGGCAGTGTCAGCCGATGCCAAGTTCTGCTGGAAAATGAAATCAGCATCTTCATAACCCTTGTCAACAGTGGGAAGTGTGAAGTGCTCTAACATTTCCTGGCAGACTTTAGACTTGATATAAGACAGTGGACCAACACCAGCAGATGACATGGCTCCTCAAACCATCACTGACTTTGGAAACTTCACACTAGACCTCAAGCAGATTGGATTACATAGTAACATAGTTTATAAGGTCAAAAAAAAAAACATCTGTCCATCCAGTTCGGCCTGTTATCCTGCAAGTTGATCCAGAGGAAGGCAAAAAAAAATTGTGGATTGTGTTCCTCTCCACTCTTTCTCCAGACACTGGAACCTTTATTTCCAATCGAAATGCAAAACTTGCTTTCATCTGAAAACAGGACTTTGGACTATTGAGTAACAGTCCGGTCCTTTTTCTCCTTGGCCCAGGTAAGACGCTTCTGACATTGTCTCTAGACCTTAAGTGGCTTGACACAAGGTATGTAACAGTGGTAGCCCATGTCCTGGATATGTGTATGTGTGGTGGCTCTTGAAGCACTGACCCCAGCAGCAGTCCACTCTTTGTGTATCTCACAAATTGTTGAATGGCCTTGTCTTGACAATCCTTTCAAGGCTGTGGTTATTCCTGTTGCTTGCGCACCTTTTTCTACCACACTTTTTCCTTCCACTACCATTAAGTCAGCGATCTGTATTTCCACTGATATTTCAAATGCTATCTATCCTCTTTATTAGTCCTATAGGCTATGAAAATGGTGACGGGTCTTAAGCATAAATCATACCAGGATAGACTTAAACAACTTAACCTGTACAGCCTTGAAGAAAGAAGGGGGGACATGATCAAAACCTATAAATATGTTAAAGGTTTAATTAAAGGGGTATTCCTGTTACCATAAATATAACTTATGTTTTAGACTAATTCATCATCAATCATTACCTAATATAATGTATTTACCGTTCAGTAGTTATAAAAGTACTTTTCTTCCCCTGCTACCCACTGTGTTCCTCATAAGTTACCATGGCATCGACCTGTAGTTCTGAGCCTTTGTCAGGTCGAGCATGCTCAGTGTGTTGCTATCAATTCTCTAGCTAAATGTCAGTGTGCTGGTGATTACTGAGTAGAGGGGGCGTGTCTGGACTGTGATATCAGGCAGCCAATCAGGAAACATCGGCACTCATAAACAAGCACAAACTAGCAGCAAGAATACCAGGGACTGTGGGTAGTGTAGTTTTGTGAGGGAAGATCAGGAGCCATGATACTCTCAGTGTGCTGCAGGCTCACACAGGAGCTAGACAAATGGATAGCAAGGTAAATTGAAGCTCTGGTTATATGTACAGGTATGGGTTCTGGTTACATGTACAGGTATGGGTTCTGGTTACATGTACAGGTATGGGTTCTGGTTATATGTACAGGTATGGGTTCTGGTTATATGTACAGGTATGGGTTCTGGTTATATGTACAGGTATGGGTTCTGGTACATGTATGGTATGGGTTCTGGTTATATGTATAGGTTCTGGGTTCTGGTTATATGTACAGGTATGGGTTCTGGTTATATGTACAGGTATGGGTTCTGGTTATATGTACAGGTATGGGTTCTGGTTATATGTACAGGTATGGGTTCTGGTTATATGTACAGGTATGGGTTCTGGTTATATGTACAGGTATGGGTTCTGGTTATATGTACAGGTATGGGTTCTGGTTATATGTACAGGTATGGGTTCTGGTTATATGTACAGGTATGGGTTCTGGTTATATGTACAGGTACGGGTTCTGGTTATATGTACAGGTACGGGTTCTGGTTATATGTACAGGTATGGGTTCTGGTTATATGTACAGGTATGGGTTCTGGTTATATGTATAGATATGGGGTCTGGTTATATGTATAGGTATGGGTTCTGGTTGGGTCACAGCTGGCAGCCTTAATGCAGTTTTTCAAAAATCAAGTTACTTTACCGGGATACCCCTTTAAGGCTCAGGAGGGAAATGTTCTCAATAAGAAGCTAAACACAAGAACAAGAGGGCACAATCTGGAGTTAGCTGGGAGTAAGATCAGGAACAATGTCAGATGATCTTATTTTACTGAAAGAGTGATTGAAGCTTGGAACAAGCTACAAGTGAGTGAATCTAAACATGTCTGGGATAAACACGTCTATCCTAAGATAAAAAAGAAATAAGGGCAGACTAGATGGACCAGGCGGTCTTTTTCGGACGTCAATCTTCGATGTTTCTCTTTGGTGGTAAGACACATGTTGTACAGCTTTGAGCTTATCTCCCCTCCCCCTCTCACATACACACAAAACTGTATTTTTTTTCTTGCAGATAGCTTGCAACTGTGTTATAAGGCAGTAAATGCAGCTAGAAGCATAGCCAGGCCCACCCACTCTCAGCCTCTTCTCACTCCCTAGCTGAAAGCTTTCCCTGCCTTTCCCCTATTCCACACAATTCTTCTTTCTAGCCTTTCCTTCACTGTATCTGACACTAGAACAGAAGCTTGATTTTGACTGTACCTAAGATTGTTTTCTGGAAGACACCGTAAGACCCACCCACCCTCATTCACTGCCCAACACAGGGCACCTACCTGCCTGCCACTACACTGATTGGCTTCACTTCCTCTCACGGTCCTGTGAGCATGCGTCTTCTCCCTCCCTCATGCTTTTTCCTGCCGACATGTGCAGTAAAATCCGTTACTGGATTTGTCTAAAGCAAACCTGAAAAGCTTCGGGTTCATCTGTTGGACGAAATTTTGGGAAGTTCGTAACGAACCCAAGTCTCTTATTCTTAACTCTATGAGTTTGGCATCCCGTGTCTGTTGCAGTCCCAGCACTCCGGTGCCGGTGTCCGATGTATCTATTCGGATCATTTTGCATTGACCCTCTTCTCCTTTGATCTGTGTTCAGCCACCAGGTTGTTTCAGCTGCTAATCAGTTTCTGCTAAATATGCCTTGCTGGTTTTCTCATTCCTTGCCTGCCATATACCAACCTTTGCCTATTTATTTTATTTTTTAACATTTTACCAATTTTACTCAAAGTATTTTTGAGAAAAAAAATCATGTTTTTGCATCGCCATTTTCTGTGTGGGGGCTTGATTTTTTTTGGTGGAGGTTTATGTGGACGATATGGGGTCCATATGGTTTTTTTTGATCGCTTGGTATTGCGCTTTTTGTAAAGAAAAGGTGACCAGAGAATGGCTGTTCTAGCACCATTTTTATTTATATATTACGACGTTCACCTGACAGCGAAATATCATGGAATACTTTTTAAGAGCAGGTCATTATGAACACAGCGAATATGTCTATTTTTTATTTGTTTCAGTCTTACAAAAACATTTTTGGGAAAAAAAAATCATGTTTTTGTGTCACCATTTTCTGAAAGCCATTTTTTTTAACTGCCGATTGTCTGCTGTGGGGGCTCATTTTTTGCAGGAAGAGTTGACCTTTTTATTGGTACCATTTTGAGATTCATGTGATCTTTTTAATCACTCAATATTACACTTTTTGTGAAGAAAGGTGACCAAGAGATGCCTGTTTTGGCACAGTTTTTATTCCAGTTTTTAATTGATGGGGGTAGGTCATGTGATATTTTTATAGGGATGGCTGTTACGGACGTGGTGATGTCTAATATGTCTAGTTTTTATTTATTTTTATTAAAAATGGCTTGATGAGCGCAAAGGGGAATATATTTTTACTGGAAACTTACTTTTTTCAACTTTTGGGTGTTGCAGGATAACAGGCCGAACTGGATGGACAGATGTCTTTTTTTCGGCCTTATAAACTATGTTATTATGTTTTTATCCCTGTTTCAGTACAGTACTATATACATGCTGTATTGTACTGCGTTGAAACTGTCAGTTGACAGTTGTCATAGCAGCATGGGGGCCAATGGAGCTCCTCCTTCTTTGAACCTCCTATATGCCGTGGTCAGCATTGAGTTAAAGGGGTTTTCCAGGATTTTACTACTGATGGCCTATCCTCAGGATAGATCATCAGTATCTGATCTGTGGGGGTCCAACACCTGGGACACCCACCGATCAGCTGTTTGAGAAGGTACCGGTGCTCCTGTGAGCGCTGGTACCTTCTCCCCGCTCACCAAGCACAGCGCCGTACATTGTATACTGCCAGTGCTTGGTATAGTGCTCAGCCCCATTCACTTGAACTGAGCTGCTCCTTGGCCACGTAACCGATAGACATGACATCACTGGCCTAGGAAAAGCTGAGAGAAGGCCGCGGAGCCAGTACCTTCTCAAACAACTGATCGGCGGGGGTCCTGGGTGTCGGACCCTCCCCGATCAGATACTGATGACCTATCCTGAGGATAGGTCATCAGTAGTAAAATCCCGGAAAATTACTTTAACCATCTAACTGTTCTGCCGGAGTCCAGCTCGGGCATTGTGAAAAGTAGCTAACTGGGAGGGGGAGGGCTGCTTCAGATGGTGATATCTCCTCAATGGTAGCAGCTAGAAACATGCAACTGGTCTTTGTCTGAAAGGTGACAGCCCAGGCTTTAATAAAAGACCACAGCTAAAGTCCAAGAAACAGAGGAGAAATCACTTTTAGAAATCAAGTCAATAATCAAGAAATCAAGGAATAATCGCGAGTGAAACCTGTTTTACTTTCATTTTCAGCTGCACTCACAGCATCCCTATTTCTAATAGTGATATCTTTCTCTGTCCTGAACATTTTGCTGTCATTTTGGTATTGTCTGAACGCTTGAATGTCTGCTTTCAAACAAGACCAGTTTCATGTTTCTAGCTGCTACCATTCAGGAGGTAGCAGCATCTAAAGCAGCCCTCGCCCTCCAGGTAGCTACTTTTCCCACTGCTGGAGCTCCACTCTGTTCAAATCATTTCCCCCATTCTGATCAACATTACTTCTCCCTTGTGTGAATTCTCTGATGTGTAATAAGATTTGATTTACGGTTAAAACATTTCCCACATTCTGAACATAAATAGGGCCTCTCCCCTGTGTGAGTTCTCTCATGTCTAATAAGTTGTGATTTATCGGCAAAACATTTAACACACTCTGAACAGGAAAATGGCTTCTCCCCTGTGTGAGTTCTCTCATGTCTAATAAGTTGTGCTTTAACTGTAAAACATTTCCCACACTCTGAACAGTAAAATGTATTCTCCCCCGTGTGACTTCTCTGATGTGTAACAAGATTCGATTTATGGTTAAAACATTTCCCACATTCTGAGCAGGAAAATGGTTTCTCCCCTGTGTGAATTCTCTGATGTATAACAAGATCTGATTTGTAGGTAAAACATTTTCCACATTCTGAGCATGACAATAGCTTCTTCCCTGTGTGAATTCTCTGATGTTTAAAAAGAAGTGATTTCCGATTAAAACATTTCCCACATTCTGAACAGGAAACTGGCTTCTCCCCTGGGTGAATTCTCTCATGTCTAACAAGTTGTGCTTTAGTTGTAAAAGATTTCCCACACTCTGAACAGGAAAACGGATTTTCCCCTGTGTGAATTCTCTCATGTATAAAAAGATCTGCTTTCAGAAGAAAACATTTTTCACATTGTGAGCAGGAAAATGGCATCTCCCCTGTGTGAAGTCTCTCATGTATAACAAGACGTGATTTATGAGTAAAACGTCTTCCACATTCTAAACATGAATATGGCTTCTCCCCTTTGTGAATTTTCTCATGTGCAACAAGATTTGATTTATAGTTAAAACATTTCCCACATTCTGAACATGAAAATGGCTTCTCCCCTGTGTGAATTCTCACATGTATAGCAAGATGTGATTTACGGTCAAAACCTTTTCCACATTCTGAACAAGAATAGGGCTTCTCCTCTGTGTGAATTCTCTTATGTTTAACAGTCTGTGAGGAATCAGAAGACTTGAAACGATCCAAAGGATCACATGATGGATCAGGATGGATATCTGGGATAATGGCATGATCTTCATGTGTATCTTGCTTAAGATCTAAATATATGAGATGTTTCTCTGAGCTCCTGGTATAGTCATCTGCCAAGAATAAATGTAATAATTAAACCTTAACATTATATTGATAGAGCATAACATTTTATAAAAAAAGTCATACAAATTACAAGGCATGGAGGACCAGGGATAAGACATAATTGAGGCATCATTTTTGGATGTTTGCCCCTAACAAGCTACTGTTTTTACCCATAACACTGAGTGTGTTTTGCGTGTTTAACAGGAGTCTTTCACCTGTTTTTCACCTCTATAACTAACAGCAGTGCCCCACAGAAGATTGCAGACACATCCCAGACATACCTGTGTGCACTGTGTGTATTACATGTCACATCCCAGACATACCTGTGTTCACTGTGTGTCTGTATTACATGTCACATCCCAGACATACCTGTGTGCACTGTGTGTGTATTACATGTCACATCCCAGACATACCTGTGTGCACTGTGTGTGTATTACATGTCACATCCCAGACATACCTGTGTGCACTGTGTGTCTGTATTACATGTCACATCCCAGACATACCTGTGTGCACTGTGTGTGTATTACATGTCACATCCCAGACATACCTGTGTGCACTGTGTGTCTGTATTACATGTCACATCCCAGACATACCTGTGTGCACTGTGTGTGTGTATTACATGTCACATCCCAGACATACCTGTGTGCACTGTGTGTGTCTGTATTACATGTCACATCCCAGACATACCTGTGTGCACTGTGTGTGTCTGTATTACATGTCACATCCCAGACATACCTGTGTGGCACTGTGTGTGTATTACATGTCACATCCCAGACATACCTGTGTGCACTGTGTGTGTATTACATGTCACATCCCAACAACCTGGTGTGCACTGTTGTGTATTACATGTCACATCCCAGACATACCTGTGTTGCACTGTGTGTGTATTACATGTCACATCCCAGACATACCTGTGTGCACTGTGTGTCTGTATTACATGTCACATCCCAGACATACCTGTGTGCACTGTGTGTGTATTACAGGTCACATCCCAGACATACCTGTGTGTACTGTGTGTGTATTACCGTCACATCCCAGACATACTGTCTGCACTGTGTCTGTATTACATGTCATATCCCAGACATACCTGTCTGTACTGTGTGTGTATTACATGTCACTCCCAGACATACCTGTGTGCACTGTGTCTGTATTACATGTCACATCCCAGACATACCTGTGTGTACTGTGTGTGTATTACATGTCACATCCCAGACATACCTGTGTGCACTGTGTGTGTATTACATGTCACATCCCAGACATACCTGTGTGCACTGTGTGTGTATTACATGTCACATCCCAGACATACCTGTGTGCACTGTGTGTCTGTATTACAGGTCACATCCCAGACATACCTGTGTGTACTGTGTGTGTATTACACGTCACATCCCAGACATACCTGTCTGCACTGTGTCTGTATTACATGTCATATCCCAGACATACCTATTGTGTACTGTGTGTGTATTACATGTCACATCCCAGACATACCTGTGTGCCACTGTGTCTGTATTACATGTCACATCCCAGACATACCTGTGTGTACTGTGTGTGTATTACATGTCACATCCCAGACATTCCTGTGTGCACTGTGTGTGTGTATTACATGTCACATCCCAGACATACCTGTGTGCACTGTGGTGTGTTATGCATCCCAGAATACCTGTGCACTGGTTATTACAGTCACATCCCAGACATACCTGTGTGCACTGTGTGTGTATTACATGTCACATCCCAGACATACCCTGTGTGCACTGGTGTCTGTATTACATGTCACATCCCAGACATTTCCTGTGTGCACGGTGTGTGTATTACATGTCACATCCCAGACATACCTGTGTGTACTGTGTGTGTATTACATGTCACATCCCAGACATTCCTGTGTGCACTGTGTGTCTGTATTACATGTCACATCCCAGACATACCTGTGTGTACTGTGTGTGTATTACATGTCACATCCCAGACATTACCTGTGTGCACTGTGTGTGTTATTACATGTCACATCCCAGACATACCTGTGTGCACTGTGTCTGTATACATGTCACATCCCAGACATACCTGTGTGTACTGGTGTGTATTACATGTCACATCCCAGACATCCGTGTGCACTGTGGTGTATTACTGTCACATCCAGACATACCTGTGTGTACTGTGTTGTATTACATGTCACATCCCAGACATTACCTGTGTGCACTGTGTGTCTGTATTACATGTCACATCCCAGACATACCTGTGTGCACTGTGTGTATTACATGTCACATCCCAGACATACCTGTGTGCCACTGTGTGTGTATTACATGTCACATCCCAGACATACCTGTGTGTACTGTGTGTCTGTATTACATGTCACATCCCAGACATACCTGTGTGCACTGTGTGTCTGTATTACATGTCACATCCCAGACATACCTGTGTGCACTGTGTGTCTGTATTACATGTCACATCCCAGACATACCTGTGTGCACTGTGTGTCTGTATTACATGTCACATCCCAGACATACCTGTGTGCACTGTGTGTCTGTATTACATGTCACATCCCAGACATACCTGTGTGCACTGTGTGTCTGTATTACATGTCACATCCCAGACATACCTGGTGTACTGTGTGTCTGTATTACATGTCACATCCCAGACATACCTGTGTGCACTGTGTGTGTATTACATGTCACATCCCAGACATACCTGTGGTGCACTGTGTGTCTGTATTACATGTCACATCCCAGACATACCTGTGTGTACTGTGTGTATTACATGTCACATCCCAGACATACCTGTGTGCACTGTGTGTGTATTACATGTCACATCCCAGACATACCTGTGTGCACTGTGTGTCTGTATTACATGTCACATCCCAGACATACCTGTGTGTACTGTGTGTGTATTACATGTCACATCCCAGACATACCTGTGTGCACTGTGTGTGTATTACATGTCACATCCCAGACATACCTGTGTGCACTGTGTGTCTGTATTACATGTCACATCCCAGACATACCTGTGTGCACTGTGTGTCTGTATTACATGTCACATCCCAGACATACCTGTGTGCACTGTGTGTCTGTATTACATGTCACATCCCAGACATACCTGTGTGCACTGTGTGTCTGTATTACATGTCACATCCCAGACATACCTGTGTGCACTGTGTGTCTGTATTACATGTCATATCCCAGACATACCTGTGTGCACTGTGTGTCTGTATTACATGTCATATCCCAGACATACCTGTGTGCACTGTGTGTCTGTATTACATGTCACATCCCAGACATACCTGTGTGCACTGTGTGTCTGTATTACACGTCACATCCCAGACATACCTGTGTGCACTGTGTGTCTGTATTACATGTCACATCCCAGACATACCTGTGTGCACTGTGTGTGTGTATTACATGTCACATCCCAGACATACCTGTGTGTACTGTGTGTCTGTATTACATGTCACATCCCAGACATACCAGTGTGCACTGTGTGTGTGTATTACATGTCACATCCCAGACATACCTGTGTGCACTGTGTGTGTATTACATGTCACATCCCAGACATACCTGTGTGCACTGTGTATGTATTACATGTCACATCCCAGACATACCTGTGTGCACTGTGTGTCTGTATTACATGTCACATCCCAGACATACCTGTGTGCACTGTGTGTCTGTATTACATGTCACATCCCAGACATAACTGTGTGCACTGTGTGTCTGTATTACATGTCACATCCCAGACATTTCTGTGTGCACTGTGTGTGTATTACATGTCACATCCCAGACATACCTGTGTGCACTGTGTGTGTGTATTACATGTCACATCCCAGACATACCTGTGTGCACTGTGTGTCTGTATTACATGTCACATCCCAGACATACCTATGTGCACTGTGTCTGTATTACATGTCACATCCCAGACATACCTGTGTGCACTGTGTGTCTGTATTACATGTCACATCTCAGACATACCTGTGTGCACTGTGTGTGTGTATTACATGTCACATCCCAGACATACCTGTGTGCACTGTGTGTATTACATGTCACATCCCAGACATACCAGTGTGCACTGTGTGTCTGTATTACATGTCACATCCCAGACATACCTGTGTGCACTGTGTGTGTGTATTACATGTCACATCCCAGACATACCTGTGTGCACTGTGTGTCTGTATTACATGTCACATCCCAGACATACCTGTGTGCACTGTGTGTCTGTATTACATGTCACATCCCAGACATACCTGTGTGCACTGTGTGTGTATTACATGTCATATCCCAGACATACCTGTGTGCACTGTGTCTGTATTACATGTCACATCCCAGACATACCTGTGTGTACTGTGTGTCTGTATTACATGTCACATCCCAGACATACCTGTGTGCACTGTGTGTCTGTATTACATGTCACATCCCAGACATACCTGTGTGCACTGTGTGTCTGTATTACATGTCACATCCCAGACATAGCTGTGTGCACTGTGTGTCTGTATTACATGTCACATCCCAGACATAGCTGTGTGCACTGTGTGTCTGTATTACATGTCCAGAAAAAGCACTTTTATTCTGCAGGAAAACAGCTCCCAAGTGCCCAGCTCTGCTGCAAACCAGACTGAAGAGGGGAGGGCTGCTTTAGCTGCTCGTATCTTGGGATTGGTAGCAGATAGAAAAATGGTTCTGACCTTTTCCGAAAGCTGGCATTCCAAGCTTTTCAATTGATTCAAAATCATATCATTATATCCGACTAGAGGGTGTCATATCCCAATTTTCACGGAAATTGGAGCAACTTTAATTTGAGTAGAATCATTTCCGACACAAATCAAATTTTTTCAAAATTTAAACTGCGCTCATCTCTAGTCATTTGTTATTGGCTGCAGCTGTTTTATAAGGTCAGTGTCAGACATATTGTTAATTTTGTGAAGCATGCTGGGTTAGCTGTTAATATCTGTTTGGTTAATGGATTTTTAATAATGGTCGCACTTAAAAGACAACAGTTAGGGGAGAATGATTTTATGGACTACTGGATGGTAGACTACATCTTCAGTGGCTAAAATATTACATATATATACACCTACAGTACAGACCAAAAGGTTGGACACATCTTCTCATTCAAAGAGTTTTCTGTATTTTCATGAAAATTGTAGATTCACACTGAAGGCATCAAAACTATGAATTAACACATGTGGAATTATATACTTAACAAAAAAGTGTGAAACAACTGAAAATATGTCTTATATTCTAGGTTCTTCAAAGTAGCCACCTTTTGCTTTGATTACTGCTTTGCACACTCTTGGCATTCTCTTGATGAGCTTCAAGAGGTAGTCACCTGAAATGGTATTCCAACAGTCTTGAAGGAGTTCCCAGAGATGCTTAGCACTTGTTGGCCCTTTTGCCTTCACTCTGCGGTCCAGCTCACCCCAAACCATCTCGATTGGGTTCGGGTCTGGTGACTGTGGAGGCCAGGTCATCTGGCGTAGGACCCCATCACTCTCCTTCTTGGTCAAATAGCCCTTACACAGCCTGGAGGTGTGTTTGGGGTCATTGTCCTGTTGATAAATAAATGATGGTCCAACTAAACGCAAACCGGATGGAATAGCATGCTGCTGCAAGATGCTGTGGTAGCCATGCTGGTTCAGTATGCCTTCAATTTTAAATAAATCCCCAACAGTGTCACCAGCAAAGCACCCCCCACACCATCACACCTCCTCCTCCATGCTTCACGGTGGGAACCAGGCATGTAGAGTCCATCCGTTCACCTTTTCTGTGTCGCACAAAGACACGGTGGTTGGAACCAAAGATCTCAAATTTGGACTCATCAGACCAAAGCACAGACTTCCACTGGTCTAATGTCCATTCCTTGTGTTCTTTAGCCCAAACAAGTCTCTTCTGCTTGTTGCCTGTCCTTAGCAGTGGTTTCCTAGCACTATTTACCATGAAGGCCTGCTGCACACAGTCTCCTCTTAACACTTGTTGTAGAGATGTGTCTGCTGCTAGAACTCTGTGTGGCATTGACCTGGTCTCTAATCTGAGCTGCTGTTAACCTGCGATTTCTGAGGTTGGTGACTCGGATGAACTTATCCTCCGCAGCAGAGGTGACTCTTGGTCTTCCTTTCCTGGGGCGGTCCTCATGTCAGCCAGTTTCTTTGTAGCGCTTGATGGTTTTTGCGACTGCACTTGGGGACACTTTCAAAGTTTTCCCAATTTTTTGGACTGACTGACCTTCATTTCTTAAAGTAATGATGGCCACTCGTTTTTCTTTACTTAGCTGCTTTTTTCTTGCCATAATACAAATTCTAACCGTCTATTCAGTAGGACTATCAGCTGTGTATCCACCTGACTTCTGCCCAACACAACTCATGGTCCCAACCCCATTTATAAGGCAAAAAATCCCACTTATTAAACCTGACAGGGCACACCTGTGAAGTGAAAACCATTTCAGGTGACTACCTCTTGAAGCTCATCAAGAGAATGCCAAGAGTGTGCAAAGCAGTAATCAAAGCAAAAGGTGGCTACTTTGAAGAACCTAAAATATAAGACATATTTTCAGTTGTTTCACACTTTTTTGTTAAGTATATAATTCCACATGTGTTAATTCATAGTTTTGATGCCTTTGATGCCTTGATGAATCTACAATTTTCATAGTCATAAAAATACAGAAAACTTGAATGAGAAGGTGTGTCCAAACTTTTGGTCTGTACTGTGTATATATATATATATATATATGTTAGTAAATAATACTACTAAAAGAAGGTTCATAGACGTTAGAACCCTCTGACCCCATACTGTGGGACTCCATGTAGTGGTAATGATTGTGTGCTAGTAAAGGGAACCTATCAGAAAGAGGTTTCAACACCCCACCCCAAACTGCCACCAGGACCTTACATTGGACTGAATAATAAGTATCCAGTGAAGGAGAAGAATCTGTGAGTCTTCTCAGCTTTACTTACTGGTCACTACTCACCTGGGCGGTTATCTGTAGGAATGTCCTCTATACTCTGCTCATCACCCCTCACATCTGTCTCTTCAGCATTAACATTAGTCATAAGCTGTGAAAGAAATATTTTGAAAGTCATGCAGAATTTTTTGGATGACCAGAGGAGATCATTAATTATCGGGACAAACAATGATGAAATGACAGCAGGAGATATCTGACCCAAACATATGCAGGTCTCCTGTGTAAATCCAACCTGTTGGTTCCTTATTCTGACCAGAAGTCTCCATAACCCGAAAACTGTGCGGACATCCAGACCACATGTAATGTCTATGGTCAGCTGTAATCCTGTCATCTCCTCCTTTCTCATTATACAAGGATAAAACATATAATACTGGTGGATAAAACAAGACTGAACACAAGATCTTCACAGCCTTCTACACATCATAGGGGACATTTTATGAGACCTTATCTCCATCTACCTGATCATCCTGTGGGACATTGTGATGTTCTTCTGAACCATCCTGTGGAAGAAGAGGACTGGGACATCTCTCCGGTGTTCTTCTCTCTTCCTTAACTGTAGGAAACACATCCAGTGACTGAATTCATTCCTTACATACAGATAATGAGAGGACGTGTGGATTTAGTCATGTCTATTACCTGGTGATGTGAGGGGCCGGTGATCCTCCATCATGACGTCCTTGTACAGATCTTTGTGTCCTTCTAAATACTCCCACTCCTCCATGGAGAAATAGACGGTGACATCCTGACACCTTATAGGAACCTGACAACACAATGATACAGTCATCACCCAGATCCCTTCATAGCGTTCCTGTATAATGTCCCAGCATTCCCAGCAGTGTCACCTCTCCAGTCAGCAGCTCAATCATCTTGTTGGTGAGTTCTAGGATCTTCTCTCTATTGATTTCCTCATGTATCAGGGGGTGAGGTGGAGGCCCTGTGATTGGGCTCAGGGTTCTTCCCCATCCTTCAGACACAGGGTCCTGACAGCGCTCACTAGAGGTCTTCTTCACTACTGTGTAGTCCTGGTTATGGAGAGACACAGTAATAAATATCACTCCATACATCTCCAGAGTCCCTCACCTCTCCAGTCATGTCCATCTGTTAGTAACATAGATAAGATGATGTAATGTGACATCATCAGAATCTCTCACCTCTCCAGTAAGCCGGAAGAGGATCTCTAGGGTGAGATTTATTATCCTCTCCGCCATCTTGTCCCTGTCCCTATCCATCCTTGATGGGTCAATCAGGAGAAGGATCTTATATAGAAGATCTCCACTGAGCGGATCCTATATTGTAGGAACCTGAATGGAGAGAAGATGAGACAATGTAAAATCCTACAAAATCCCATGTAAATACAATTAGTGGAGATAATAAGAGGAGACAATAAAGTAGATGCTGAATATCTTGTCAAGACAGTTCCACCAAGTTTCAGGACAAAGTATGTCACATCTTCACATGACGACTGCAGCGGTAATGCCAGTATAAAGTTGTAATTTCCTCATAGTCCAATCAGTTGAGATCTGAAGATCTAACATCAAATATAGATCATCTTAGAGTTATTCAAAAATATAAAAAGAACTCAAGGTGCAAACACCAGCAGTCTCTATTCAGTCAAACATGGCAGTCATCACTCATCTCAAGAACAACTGGAGATACTTCTACTGGAATCAAGCTGCGAGAGAATCTGAATTTCTAAGACTGAGGGTGTACCCATAGTTTATAGAGGAGAATAATCTTCTTTCTTGAACACGTTGACTTGAGGACTAGCAGATGGAGTCACAAGAACTTTTCTTTAGATCTTATTTTGGAGATAAAGCAGTGGTGGTGAACCTATGGTACGGGTGCCAGAGGTGGCACTCAGAGCCCTCTCTGTGGGCACTTGTGCCCTGGAAAAAGTCTAAGGAGAACCAATATGCTTTTGCCATTTCCTGCCATTGAACGGCACAGGCAGTGCATTGAATGTAGGCAGGTTATTATAGCTAAATGATAAAGTACATGGAAGATATACTATACTGGACTGTAGTATTCAGGTCACATTGCCAGGTTGGCACTTTGCGATAAATAAGTGGGTTTTGGGTTGCCGTTTGGGCACTTAGTCTCTAAAAGGTTCGCCATCACTGGTATAAGGTGACAGTTTTATTGGTACTATTTTTGGCTACATATGATTTTTTTAATTGATGTTTTGGCACAGTTTTTATTATATTTTTTACGGCATTCACCTGAGGGGGTAGATCATGTGATATTTTTTTTAGAGCAGGTTGTTATGGATGCAGAAATAACAAAAATATTAAAAAATACTTATTAGGTAAGTTTTACATAGTAAAAGCATTTTTTTGAAAAGAAAAAATCTTGTTTTTTGTTGCTATTTTCTGAAAGCCATATTTTTTTTAATTTTCGGAAGGTTGCCTTATGTAGGGGCTGTTATTTTTTTTTTAAAGATGAGGTGTCAGTTTGCTTGGTACCATTTTGGGGTGTATACAACTTTTTGATCGCTTGGTATTACACTTTTTGTGAGGCAAGGTGACCAAGAAGTGGCTGTTTTGGCACAGTTTTTATTTATTTATTTTTTTATGATGTTCCCCTGATGGGGTGGATCATGTGATATTTTATAGAGCCGGTTGTTATGGACATGTCAATACATAATATGTCTGTTTTTCTTTTATTTATATTTTGTACAATTTTATATGTCTTTATCACGGGAAAGATGTATTTTTTGTACTTGAAACGTATTTTTTATTATGAAAAACTTTTTTTCTAACTTTTTTTTCTTGTCCCACCCTGCTTATCACTGTTTACATTATAAGAAGATGAGAGAACACAGAAGAGGTGAGAATGGATCACTGTGTATTACTGTGTACAGTATAAGGAGAGGAGAGAACTGATTATCTATCACCACTAGAACACCCTGCTTATCACTGTATATAGTATAAGGAGAGGAGAGAACACAGGAGAGGTGAGGACTGATTATCTATCATCACTAGAACACCCTGCTTATCACTGTATATAGTATAAGGACAGGAGAGAACACAGGAGAGGTGAGGACTGCTTATCTATCACCACTAGAACATCCCGCTTATCACTGCATATAGTATAAGGACTGGAGAGGTGAGAACTGATTATCTATCATCACTAGAACACCCTGCTTATCACTGTATATAGTATAAGGACAGGAGAGGTGAGAACTGATTATCTATCACCACTAGAACATCCCGCTTATCACTGTATATAGTATAAGGACAGGTGAGAACACAGGAGAGGTGAGAACTGATTATCTATCACCACTAGAACACCCTGCTTATCACTGTATATAGTATAAGGACAGGAGAGAACACAGGAGAGGTGAGAACTGATTATCTATCACTAGAACACCCCTGCTTATCACTGTTATAGTATAAGGACAGGAGAGAACACAGGAGAGGTGAGAAACTGATTATCTATCACTAGAACACCCTGCTTATCACTGTATATAGTATAAGGACAGGAGAGAACACAGGAGAGGTGAGAACTGATTATCTATCATCACTAGAACACCCTGCTTATCACTGTATATAGTATAAGGACAGGAGAGAACACAGGAGAGGTGAGAACTGATTATCTATCATCACTAGAACACCCTGCTTATCACTGTATATAGTATAAGGACAGGAGAGAACACAGGAGAGGTGAGAACTGATTATCTATCACCACTAGAACACCCTGCTTATCACTGTATATAGTATAAGGACAGGAGAGAACACAGGAGAGGTGAGAACTGATTATCTATCACCACTAGAACATCCCGCTTATCACTGTGTATAGTATAAGGACAGGAGAGAACACAGGAGAGGTGAGAACTGATTATGATTACTAGAACACCCTACTTATCACTGTATATAGTATAAGGACAGGAGAGAACACAGGAGAGGTGAGAACTGATTATCTATCACCACTAGAACACCCTGCTTATCACTGTGTACAGTATAAGGACAGGAGAGAACACAGGAGAGGTGAGAACTGATTATCTATCACCACTAGAACACCCTGCTTATCACTGTAGTATAAGGACAGGAGAGGTAAGAACTGATTACCTATCACCACTAGAACACCCTGCTTATCACTGTATATAGTATAAGGACAGGAGAGGTGAGAACTGATTATCTATCACCACTAGAACACCCTGCTTATCACTGTATATAGTATAAAGGACAGGAGAGAACACAGGAGAGATGAAAACTTATTATCATTACTAGAACACCCTGCTTATCACTGTGTATAGTATAAGGACAGGAGAGAACACAGGAGAGGTGAGAACTGATTATCTATCACCACTAGAACATCCTGCTTATCACTGTATATAGTATAAAGGACAGGAGAGAACACAGGAGGGGTGAAAACTGATTATGATTACTAGAACACCCTGCTTATCACTGTGTATAGTATAAGGACAGGAGAGAACACAGGAGAGGTGAGGACTGATTATCTATCATCACTAGAACACCCTGCTTATCACTGTATATAGTATAAGGACAGGAGGGAACACAGGAGAGGTGAGGACTGATTATCTATCACCACTAGAACACCCTGCTTATCATTGTATATAGTATAAGGACAGGACAGAACACAGGAGAGGTGAGGATTGATTATCTATCACCACTAGAACACCCCGCTTATCATTGTATATAGTATAAGGACAGGACAGAACACAGGAGAGGTGAGGACTGATTATCTATCATCACTAGAACACCCAGCTTATCACTGTATATAGTATAAGGACAGGAGAGAACACAGGAGAGGTGAGAACTGATTATCTATCATCACTAGAACAACCTGCTTATCACTGTATATAGTATAAGGACAGGACAGAACACAGGAGAGGTAAGAAAGAACTGATTTTGTCCCACATTTTGAGCACTTCTAAAATAAACTGCACTGTTCCTATATTAACATTCACCAGAGAGGCTCAGCCTGCTGGGACATGCTGGAGGCAGACCTGGGTCCTTCACTAGGCTCCAGCCTACACGCACACACATCGGCACCCAGCGAGCTCATTGGTGAGGTGCCAATGGGAGACAAAGAGAGTCTTGCAAGAACTGGCATTAAAGTGGCATCATTTAACCCTTTAAAAACACCAGTTAAAAGTGTCTGCCCACTCTGATGCCAGTTCTCGTACCCAGAACTTCTTTGGGCCAGACCAAACTCAAATGTATATGATGTGGGGCATCACCCTCTGTATGTTGGCAGTGCAAGGTCAGTGGCACAAACTCATTTAATTCTTAGCCTCTTATCCATCTCACAGTACAGAAATAATTCCGCTATACAGCACATAGATAACGGCCGCGATGCAGGATAAAAGTCCCTCCGCTGTACACTACAGAGAATCCTCCCTGGAGGTTTGTGCTCAGAGGACCCCTTTAGGGACCAGGTGGTGACTGTAGATCAGAGAGCTGGTAGTTAAGGGGTTAATGACCCCTCTGCCCCAGTAATCCTGACAATGGCGGTGACTGTACACATACCTGTACTGTGGTGAACAGAAACGCGTAGCTCCTGGTAAGTATGACATCACAGAAAGAGGCAGAGATTTGTTGTATACTGGGCGGGGCCTCTCAGGTTACAGAGGAAACATGGGTGCAGGTTGGTGAAGAGAAAGTACACTACATGTAGTGGACCAAAGGACCTTTCATGATGTCACGAGCATGTGTGGGGGGAGTCTTATTGAAACTGGAGGAGGAAAAGGACCTTTCATGATGTCATGACCATGTGATCAATGTGTGGGCGGAGTTAGACTGAAATGGGAGGAGGCAAAGCACCTTTTATGATGTCATGACCATGTGATAATGTGTGGGTGGAGTCAGACTGTGACGCCGGAGGAGACAAAGGACCTTTCATGATGTCATGACCATGTGATAATGTGTGGGAGGAGTTAGTGATCACATGACCAAGTGTTGGTTGTAATGTATGCTAGGTGACTGGAAGTGTATGTGTCCTATCAGGATCTCTGTGTGGCGTGATGTGTAGGTAGCGGAGCCGTCTGTGTGTGACGTGTATGCAGTGGAGTCGTTTCTATGTGACGTGTATGCAGCAGAGCCGTCTCTGTGTTTGCCGTGTATGTAGCGGAGCTGTTTCTGTGTTTGACGTGTGTGTAGCGGAGCCGTCTCTGTGTGACGTGGATGTAGCGGAGCTGTCTCTTTGTGATGTGTACGTAGTGGTGCTGTCTCTGTGACGTGTATGTGGTGGAGCTGTCTCTTTGTGACAAGTACATAGCGGAGCTATCTCTGTGTGACGAGTATGTAGCGGAGCTGTCTCTGTGTGACGAGTATGTAGCAGAGCTGTCTCTGTGTGACGTGTATGTAGTAGAGCTGTCTCTGTGTGATGTGTATGTAGCGGAGCCGTCTCTGTGTGACGTGTATGTAGCAGAGCTGTCTCTGTGTGACGTGTATGTAGCAGAGCTGTCTCTGTGTGACGTGTATGTAGCAGAGCTGTCTCTGTGTGACGTGTATGTAGCAGAGCTGTCTCTGTGTGACGTGTATGTAGAGGAGCTGTCTCTGTGTGACGTGTATGTAGCAGAGCTGTCTCTGTGTGACGTGTATGTAGCGGAGCTGTCTCTGTGTGACGTGTATGTAGCAGAGCTGTCTCTGTGTGACGTGTATGTAGCAGAGCTGTCTCTGTGTGACGTGTATGTAGCAGAGCTGTCTCTGTGTGACGTGTATGTAGCAGAGCTGTCTCTGTGTGACGTGTATGTAGCAGAGCTGTCTCTGTGTGACGTGTATGTAGCAGAGCTCCTCCCTCTCTGTTCTGGAGATCCCGTCTACCTGACCCTCTCCTTCTCATCTTCGGCTCAGAACCAACAAGCCCTGAAATCCCAGTCCTTCTAGTGGGAATTTATCCTCCGCTCCCTGTAACTGCTCACTGGAGCAGAATTCTGAATACAGCTGTTACTATACCTACAATGAAGGCTAGAGGGGTCCGGCTATTGTACATTATGCCACCTCTCACACATAAGAAGGATCAGTGTTGCATTTCTCTTTTGAAGGCATCTTTGTGGCGTTGCCCACGTGGACCAATCTCCACTATCATTGTGTCCAAGACAAAAGTGAATCTCATCGCTGAAGAAGACAGACCTCCATTCCATTTTGCTGCGCCCCGTGATAGCCTTTGACAGCATGGGGTGAATGGAACACCTGTACAGTCATGGCCAAAAGTTTTGAGAATGATACAAATATTCATTTTTACAAAGTCTACTGCTTCCGTTTTTATAATGGCAATTTGCATATACTCCAGAATGTTATAAAGAGTGATCAGCTTAACAGCAATTACTTGCAAAGTCAATATTTGCCTAGAAAATGAACTTTATCCCCCAAAACACATTTCAACATCATTGCAGCTCTGCCTTAAAAGGACCAGCTAACATTGTTTCAGTGATTGCTCCATTTACACAGGTGTGGGTGTTGATGAGGACAGGGCTGGAGATCAATCTGTCATGATTAAGTAAGAATGACACCACTGGACACTTTAAAAGGAGGCTGGTGCTTTGCATCATTGTTTCTCTTCTGTTAACCATGGTTATCTCTAAAGAAACACGTGCAGTCATCATTGCACTGCACAAAAATGGTCTAACAGGGAAGAGTATCGCAGCTAGAAAGATTGCACCTCAGTCAACAATCTATCGCATCATCAAGAACTTCAAGGAGAGAGGTTCCATTGTTGCCAAAAAGGCTCCAGGGCGCCCAAGAAAGACCAGCAAGCGCCAGGACCGTCTCTTAAAAGTGTTTCAGCCGCGGGATCGGGCTACCAGCAGTGCAGAGCTTGCTCAGGAATGGCAGCAGGCAGGTGTTGAGTGCATCTGCACGCACTGTGAGGCGGAGACTCTTGGAGCAAGGCCTGGTCTCAAGGAGGGCAGCAAAGAAGCCACTTCTCTCCAGAAAAAACATCAGGGACAGACTGATATTCTGCAAAAGGTACAGGGAGTGGACTGCTAAGGACTGGGGTAAAGTCATTTTCTCTGATGAATCCCCTTTTCGATTGTTTGGGACATCTGGAAAACAGCTTATTCGGAGAAGACGAGGTGAGCGCTACCACCAGTCTTGTCTCATGCCAACTGTAAAGCATCCTGAAACCATTCATGTGTGGGGTTGCTTCTCAGCCAAGGGAATCGGCTCTCTCACAGTCTTGCCTAAAAACATAGCCATGAATAAAGAATGGTACCAGAATGTCCTCCGAGAGCAACTTCTCCCAACCATCCAAGAGCAGTTTGGCGATCAACAATGCCTTTTCCAGCATGATGGAGCACCTTGCCATAAAGCAAAGGTGATAACTAAATGGCTCAGGGAACAAAACATAGAGATTTGGGGTCCATGGTCTGGAAACTCCCCAGATCTTAATCCCATTGAGAACTTGTGGTCAATCATCAAGAGACGGGTGGACAAACAAAAACCTACAAATTCTGACAAAATGCAAGCATTGATTGTGCAAGAATGGACTGCTATCAGTCAGGATTTGGTCCAGAAGTTGATTGAGAGCATGCCAGGGAGAATTGCAGAGGTCCTGAAGAAGAAGGGTCAACACTGCAAATATTGACTTGCTGCATTAACTCATTCTAACTGTCAATATAAGCTTTTGTTACTCATAATATGATTGCAATTATATTTCTGTATGTGATAAAAACATCTGACAAACACACATAAAAACCAGAGGGAAGCAGATCATGTGAAAATATAATATTTGTGTCATTCTCAAAACTTTTGGCCATGACTGTAGATTGACTTCTGGTTCATGGTCTTATGTCCTGCAGATGTCTTCTGATGGTTTGTGTAGACACACTTTGCCGTCCTAGGCTTGCAGTACAGAATGGATCACTATGTGCCATTCTTCTAATTTGACGATCCGTCCGATCAGGGGTTCACCTCTCTGCACCAGTTCATCTTAGTTCTCCGAGCCACTAGGACACACAATGTTGAACAGAGCTGACATCTCGGCCTAGGCTCATCTGCTGGAGTCCATGGACTATCAGTTAAAGTATTCTGTCCCTCTCAGTTTGCAGCAAGTGGCGATAACAGATACATTGAAAAACAGGAGGCACAATCTTCCCACTTGACTTAATCTGATTTTTGAGGTTTCATGTAACTAAAAAACTTTGCTTTCAATCTGGCTTTTATGCCCCTCCCACGTGCCACAGATTGGAACTAGGTGCTTGGTTAGTACATCTTAGCTACTTCTTCTTATCACTTACTGCTTCTCCCGCTCAGACTCCTCCTCTTCCCCTCCATCGTCAGCCATCCATAATGGAATGTGTGGCCAGGAAACAACAATCCGCTGGTGCACAAGCTTAACTCCCAGCTGACGAAGTTGCTGGCAGTGCAGTCGCTGCCATACCATTCAATAGAGTCTGCTGCCTTTAGACAATTGCCACAACATCCTGGTCGCCCTGAACCTGGGGGAAATAACAGATGCTCCCTGCATGGCGGAGTTGGCAATGTCCTTTTCAGCCACTCTCATGTGGTGAAGAACGCTCTCCTGCACTTGCAGCGACTGAACAATCTGCCACTAAACTGCTTAATCCGCAATGTGCCAACTCGCTGGAATTCAACATTGCACATGCCTGAGTGTCTGTATCAGCAGCGGAAAACCATGAACAATTTTGTCATGCACCAGACTGCTTCAGCAGGGAGGATGTGGTGCTTCGAGGTCAGGCAGTGGCAGCAAATCAGAGACGCCTGTTGGGTGCGGAAGCCAAGAAATTTGTCAGTAGGGACAACTGCTGTACGAATGATCTCATCCCCCTCATATTTATCTTAGAACAGGCGCTGACGCTCATGTAACAGGGGAAAATGCCGGAAGAAGAAAAGCGAACGCATCTTGATTCCCCCCATAGATGATGAGGGTATCCACCAGGAAAAAGTGCCATGGAAGAAGATGAGGATCTGCCACTGGAGGAGGGTGAGGAGGATGATGACACCAGCCACGAGAGGTATCATTTTAATCTGTAGGATCAACCCTACCAGTATGACTGGTTTAATAGGATTGATCCTGCTGATGGGTACGATTCAAAACTGAGTCACTTTCAATTTCAAAGTCGTTTGCCATGTAAAGATGGTCAGAGGAGCCATCGAGCAAAGTACGCAAGACTGTAGGTCATAGTTCCTCCATATTTCCAGTACCCTTGCCCACAGGTGGCGCTGTTGCGCTTTCACAAAATGCAGCTATAATCACAGGTGGCGGTTTTGCAGCATTTTTCTGAGTGAATTCCTACCCCACTCAAAACTCCGCAAAACTCCCTGTTATCAGCCCTGCAGGTTGGTAGTATTATCTGTGCTTCTGGAGGATGACTATAGTGTGCAGGGGGGCACAAACTTTCCCACCTCTACATGGGAAGAGAAGCGGGTGCTGACTGCTTCTCCTTCTGATCAGGTTTAATAAAACAATGTAGAAATTCCAGTAACAACAGCAATAAGTCAAAAAATTCTTTGTATGTCGCCGGTTCTACAGATAATTTCCTCATCGGCTTCTCCTTTTCATGCTCTGCGCTTCATCATTATGAAAATAAATGAAAATATTTCAGGTTTCTGCAGCTGCTGCATGGGGAGGACTCTCCACTAGGTGGCAGCATTGTACAAAACATTTTTATTTTAATGTAAGTTTTCTGGAAAGCTGTCAGATAACCAATATGACTTTAGTAAGAGGTTCTGGAGGGAATGTCACCCAACTTTCCCAGCAACCTGACCAGTAATAGTTACCGCACGGCTAGGCAGATTTTCCATTAAGGTCTGACACTTGTCGAGCTGGGCCCTGGGGCAGGTGTCTGGCTGGAGGAATGCTGCAGAGCTGACACTCCATTTCTTGCAGCATGACAAGGGTGTGAAGGACGGACTCTCTTGTTTATGTTTTCTTGGGTCATGTGAGGCTGAAGCGAAGCTGAATATTGTAGAGCTTTTCATGCCCAAGTTTCGAGTATCATCTGTGATTAAACTGCAAGCACCCCCACTGAGAACTGAACCATACATTACTTATCTTATTCTGAGTTACAGCCTGTATTATACTCCAGAGCTGCACTCAATATTCTGCTGGTGCAGTCACTGTGTACATACATTACATTACTTACCCTGTACTGATCCTGAGTTACATCCTGTATTATACTCCAGAGCTGCACTCACTATTCTGCTGGTGCAGTCACTGTGTACATACATTACATTACTTACCCTGTACTGATCCTGAGTTACATCCTGTATTATACTCCAGAGCTGCACTCACTATTCTGCTGGTGCAGTCACTGTGTACATACATTACATTACTTATCCTGTACTGATACTGAGTTACATCCTGTATTATACTCCACAGCTGCACTCACTATTCTGCTGGTGCAGTCACTGTGTACATACATTACTTATCCTGTACTGATCCTGAGTTACATCCTGTATTATACTCCAGAGCTGCACTCACTATTCTGCCGGTGGAGTCACTGTGTACATACATTACATTACTTACCCTGTACTGATCCTGAGTTACATCCTGTATTATACTCCAGAGCTGCACTCACTATTCTGCCAGTGGAGTCACTGTGTACATACATTACATTACTTATCCTATACTGATCCTGAGTTATATCCTTTATTATACTCCAGAGCTGCACTCACTATTCTGCTGGTGCAGTCACTGTGTACATACATTACATTACTTATCCTGTACTGATCCTGAGTTACATCTTGTATTATACTCCAGAGCTGCACTCACTATTCTGCTGGTGCAGTCACTGTGTACATACATTACATTACTTATCCTGTACTGATTCTGGGTTACATCCTGTATTATACTCCAGAGCTGCACTCACTATTCTGCTGGTAAAGTAATCCTGGTTGGGTGTAGTTACTTTTCAGGTCCACATTTCTATCACTCTGTATATTTCAGTCCCCCCCCACCCCCACTGCGCTTTGTATTACTTCGCCATCTTATCCCGCACTTCACACGTCTTCCTCAGTCACGCTACCTGTGATATAATCCCCTGAACTGATTTCGGGGCTTTTCTCTCCTCTTTGAATTCCCCGCTGCTTTAGTATCCAGCGCTGCTCGGTGTGTGTTACACAGGGCAGAGGTCACACAATGAGCAGAACTCATAAACGTCTGATATAGAATATGCTTGTGTTCGGCGGCAGAATATTACGCCGGGGATGATGAAGATGATGAGAGTTATCTACAATATTAATGAAAGAGATTATAAGTAGCATTCCTACCAATAATGTGTGTCCTAGCGGAAACAGAGACTTTAATGGAACATTTCTCATATGAATTCTTATATACAATCTTCATGGTCACGGTGGACTCCATGCTAAGATAGTTACTGGAATTTCTCTGGGCTGTTGCCCAGCAACAGCTCGTTATTGTTTGGGGTGACAACTGCAGATCTCCATTATCCTGTGTGTTCTGCTGTTGACACTGAGATCCTCCAAGTCTCTTCTTGTCCGCATGACCAGCCGTTTAAAGGAAAAAGTTTTAGAACTGATTGGATTACACAAGAGAAATCTGACTACTGACAACCTCTTTAATTTTGCTTTATTTTTTTTTTATTGGGAACCCTAGGTTTCCAAGATGTTCTTTAGTGTCTTGATTTCTCTGGATCCTGTTGTATTAATAGGCTCTATTCTCCTGAAGTGTCTCAGTGATGTCACTGGTTCTTGATGTATTAATAGGCTGTAGCCTCCTGGATATGAAGTGTCTCAGTGATGTCACTGGTTCCTGCTGTATTAATAGGCTGTATTCTCATGAATATGAAGTGTCTCAGTTATGTCACTGGTTCCTGCTGTATTAATAGGCTGTATTCTCATGAATATGAAATGTCTCTTGGTGATGTCACTGGTTCCTGCAGTATTAACAGGCTGTATTCTCATGAATATGAAATGTCTTAGTGATGTCACTGGTTCCTTCTGTATTAATAGGCTGTACACTCATGAATATGAAGTGTTGTCTTGGTGATGTCACTGGTTCCTTCTATATTAACAGGCTGTGTTCTCATGAATATAAAATGTCTTAGTGATGTCACTGGTTTCTGCTGTAGTAATAGGCTGCATTCTCATGAATATAAAATGTCTCAGTGATGTCACTGGTTCTTGGTGTATTAATAGTCTGTATTCTCATGAATATGAAGTGTCTTGGTGATGTCACTGGTTTATGCTGTATTAATAGGCTATTGTCAGGAATATGAAGTGTCTCTTGGTGATGTCACTGGTTCCTGCTGTATTAACAGGCTATATTCTCATGAATATGAAATGTCTTAGTGATGCTACTGGTTCCTGCTGGATTAATAGGCTGTGTTCTCATGAATTTGAAGTGTCTTAGTGATGTCACTGGTTTCTGATGGATTAATAGGCCTGTAGTCTCCTGAATATGAAGTGTCTTGGTGATATCTCTGGTTCCTGTGAAGTGTTCCAGTGATGTCACTGGTTCCTGGTGTATTATTAGGCTGTTTTCTTATGAATGTGAAATGTCTTGGTGATGTCACTGGTTTATGCAGTATTAATAGGCTGTAGTTTCATGAAAATGAAGTGTCTTGGTGATGTCACTGGTTTATGCTGTATTAATAGGCTGTAGTTTCATGAAAATGAAGTGTCTTAGTGATGTCACTGGTTTATGCTGTATTAATAGGCTGTAGTCTCATGAATATGAAGTGTCTTAGTGATGTCACTGGTTCCTGCTGGATTAATAGGCTGTGTTCTCATAAATATGAAGTGTCTTGGTGATGTCACTGGTTCCTGGTATATTAACAGGCTGTATTCTCATGAATATGAAATATCTTGGTGATGTCACTAGTTCCTGCTGTATTAACAGGCTGTATTCTCATGAATATAAAGTGTCTTAGTGATGTCACTAGTTTATGCTGCATTAATAGGCTGTAGTGTCATGAATATGAAGTGTCTCGGTGATATCTCTGGTTCCTGGTGTATTACTAGGCTGTGTTCTCATGAATATAAAGTGTCGTAGTGATGTCACTGGTTCCTGGCGTATTAATAGGCCGTATTCTTATGAATATGAAGTGTCTTGATGATGTCACTGGTTTATGCTGTATTATTAGGCTGTGTTCTCATGTATATGAAGTGCCTTAGTGATGTCACTGGTTCCTGCTTTTTCCTGAATGTTGCAGGGGGAGGTCAAGTTCACCCATGTCATTCTTCTACGTACATCAGGATTGAATTCCTCTATAAGTCACATTCTCTCAGAATGGAGATGAAAAATAACAATTGTCATCCGTTAAGCATGACTGCAGCAGACACAGAGGTCAATTGTTAACATGTGTAACCTCGGTGCACAACAACATCTGGTGCAAGACTGAACCTTCGGCTTATTGCCTCTGACATGTACCCAGAGGACTCGTGATCACACGGGCGTCCAGCTCGTGCTTTACACAGTGAAGCTCTATGTATCGGTCATGGCGGTCATTCAGGACTGATGCAAGCTGTAAGATCCAGGATGTCCAGGCAGGGAAGGGAGCTGGGATTTTGGCTGGGCCTCGGCTTGGATCCCTCTCGCTGCCGCTGGATGACCTTTCACTAAGTCAGAAGTAATATTCGTTATGTTCAGCGTAATCTCCACCAAATGAAACATCTCTCATCCAGAGGAAAAACGACCACTGGCACGAAATGTGATCGCCCTGTGTAAACCATACTCTGCTCCTCTCTTTTATGTGGGAACCTCTTGCCCGGTAGCGCTGTTATTTTTTTTCCCCCTCCAGTTTTACATACCACAGGGGTGTGCTGTATAGAAAGCTGAAACACATGCACACTATGGAGGCTCCATTCACGCTCTTGACTGTGAAATGGAGAAGTCTTTTTTTTGTTGTGGCTCCATAATTCCTTGTGCGGTTAACTTTCAAAAATCAAAATCAGAGCTTCACGAGTGCTGCCAAATCCTGGCCCTATGTAACCTATATCTTTACTGCCCTGGTAGAAGTCCTGAGGCACCAAATGAACACCATCACCTCTGTAACACCCCAGTTCTAGCCCTGAACCATCCATCTAACACCCATAACCTCTCCTCCTAATACTCCGGAATTGGTCATGACCCATCCACCCAACACCGTTTACCTGTCCTCCTAATACCCCAGCATATCTGCGACCCAACCATCCAACACCCATCACCACTGATCCCTAAGACCCTGCACTTCTCCTCCTAACACCCATCACCACTGCTCCTTATACCCTTCACCTCTCCTCCTCATACCTCAAAACCGGCCCTGACCCAGTTTACCTCCCCTCCTAACATCTCATCACCTTTCCTCACACCATAGTCATGAACCATACACCTACCACCCTAAACTTCTCCTCCAAACAACCATCACCTCTCCACCTAATACTCTAGTACTGGTCATGACTCAAGCACTCAACATCCTTCACCTCTCCTCCTTGTGTCCCAGCACCGACCGTGACCCATCTACCCAACACCAGTCCTCATGGATCCAGCTAATATCTGGTATCTCTACTCCTTTCACCTCTACTAACGCCCCAGCACTAGTCCCGACCCATACACAACCTGGCCTCTCCTCCAAACATCCAGGAACCAACACCGACCTATCCACCTTATAGCTTTCACCTATCCTAATATCTGGCACAAATCTTGATCCATCCACCTTAATCCCTTCACCTCTTCTCCTTACAGTCCTGACCGATCCACCTTACACCCTTTACCTCCCCTAATAATGTCTCAGCAG
The DNA here is from genome assembly GCA_900303285.1 of Rhinella marina. Classification (NCBI taxonomy): domain Eukaryota; kingdom Metazoa; phylum Chordata; class Amphibia; order Anura; family Bufonidae; genus Rhinella; species Rhinella marina. The sequence continues at coordinate 24,183 of ONZH01025989.1, read as the reverse complement.
CAACCCTGACCCATCCACCCAACACGCTGCAACCAGCATGGACCTCCCTACTTGACGTCCTGTCCCTAACCCTGATCTCCAAAATCATTACACCTCTTTTGACATCTCTGCCTTTCTACCGTGCCTGACTCAACCTTTGAAGATCCTGTCTTGACTCCTCCTAACATCCATCCTGCAAACATCTGACACCTTGTAACATCATGGCACGTCCCTTAACATCTCCACTGTCACGAACGTGCCGGGACATACTGGCATTCCTGCAACAGGTAGCAGGAGGTCAGTGAGGTTGGCAACACACGGGTTAATCTGACAGGTTCTCCTTTGGTTGTTTTGTTGTTGCTGACATTCACCACACCCTCCCCCTTCAGGTGTAGGTGTCTTATTAATTATCCTTGCCTATTTAGTGTTGCTTCTCCCACCATGCTGTGCGGTTTATACTTTCTGTTGTATCTGTGGCCTGCTGGTGCGTGGATTCTCAGTGGAGATCTCACTGGAAAGTTAAGTGTCCTCTTTCCCTTTTGTATATTTGAGTATATTCCTTCCCTGAGTTTGGTGATTGGTCCTGAGGGGAGACTCCTGTTCGTCCAGGTTGGTGGAGGAACAGTGTGACTCATTCCTGACATTAGCCTCAGGGTCCTTCAGGGACAGTTAGGGTCCTAGGTATCCTGCGCATGAACTCGCCTACCTTCGAGGCCTGTTCATACTGGTTGTTAGTCAGGACTGGAGTCAGGGTTTCTCTAGGAGGTGTCCATCTGCCTTCCCTAGTTTCCAGGCCTAACCTCCATTTGCCTTCTCCCCTTCCCCTCCTGCGCTTGGTGTGGTATCTTCCCCCCACACCGGAGCATGACATTCACCCAATGGCCATCCTTACCCATCTTCCAAAGATACTGCCGTCATCCCAACCAAACCATCCCATAATGCCTACAATCCCATCATATCCGTCTTTACACCAAACTCTACCACAGCTGCATTAATAGTCACCAACGCCACTCATCTACAAAGGCCTTCACCCAACTATTCATGGTCTGTAGATATCTGACCTAACTCTCCTAACAGACAGAGGGTGGAATCAAGAAGATCCTGGTCTACAAGAAATTCTGGTTTTCAGAATTACTCAGCATTACTGTCCACCTTTTGGCAGGCAACGTACAGGTGTCTTTTGCGCCCCCGTTGGGTTGAGTCTTCATTGCTTTGTGTAAATTCTCTGTGGTTCTGACTGCACTTGCTGGTTCTGGCCCAGTCCATGCACACATTTCCATCAAGCCAAACATCGCAGTGGAAAATGAAGACGGAGGCCAAATAATTTCCAAGCGAAGTTCATATTAGAGTCGGACCCGGGTCTCTGGCTTGTGTCCCCCATGCTGAGAGTGCCAATGGCTCCGAATGATTGTGGATGGCTGCCATGTATTGTCCCCCCCCAAGAAAGGACCCACCACCCTGCTCTCCAGGGTTTCTTCGAGGTCCATGATTAACCATGTGATGTCCAGCGGCTGTGTTTCATCTCCACGTTCGCTGAGCTATAAAAAGCCTCCGGCAACGTAAGGGAGAAGGAAAAATTGATGAAAAGGTTTTGGCGCGGAATCTAGGATTTTATTACACGACCTGGGATTTCTGGCTCTTTCATGCCGGAGCGGGAAGCCAGATTCTGAATTCCTTCCAGTGACTCTTCTGTAATGGAAGGTAAATCAGGGGTTACGGCGGAGGTGGGGGCGTCTCCACAGTGCAGAAGCTGGAAGGAACGTGGATCCAATAAACTGGACCTAGTAATTACTTTGAAAAGCTTGGTCCCTGGGGGCCCACGGGGCCGGCTGACGTCTATGTATGAATAGACGCTTCTATTGGTGACTTCTGCAGAGGGAGCAGACCTTGGTGCAGCTCACCCACCTCAGATTCCATAGTCAGAACTATAGCCCCCCCATCTTTTACATGAAGCTGCAATGTCCTGGCCGGCCACCAGGGGCGCTCTTCTATTGCTCTATGAATACGGTTTTATTTTTCTTGGACTAGCCGCTGCCCTTGCTTAATTCAGGGAGGCAGAATTCCATGAATTCATACTGATCTTCCTGTTTCATGAATAGAATGCCAGAATGGCAGTGAAGACTGGTACGCAGGCAGAGAAACAGGAAAGAGTTTGTGGAAGGATGCAAATCTCTGCTTGGGACAGACGGCCTGTGACGCATAGGACATATGATGGCCCCCACCCCTGTAGCCAGTAGCACCTGTTTCTCCATGTACACGGGGTTGCGCCATGACTTCTGCATCGCTGTTTCGTCGCCTCTTTCATTCCACCAGATTTATAGGGGGATAGAGTATTATTCGTGTAACAGATACAGAGGTATCCGATTGACCCCCGACCCCTTCCCAGATGGTGCAGGTTCATTTCCACCGCCATCTACCCCCTTGGTGTTTGGACTGACGGTCGTTCGCTGCTCCCCCTCCCGACCTTGAATTGGCAGGACCCTTACAGCGAGGCAGCGGCGGGCGCAATCTGCCCCTCATCTGGATCCGCTTAGTCAATGAAGTCCAGATGTGGCGGATCGAGTGGCCTCTTTGTTTGGATCGGCCATGTCGGATCCGCTTCAAATCTCTGCTCCCCCCCTTACCCTGGCACACCGCCGACCCCCCGTCACTCAATGTGTGTGTGTGTGTGGTGTGGGGGTTGCTACTTTCTAATCCTATTACCGCCTCCAGCTGCCGTTACCGCGCCCGAAGAGCTCACATCTCACATCAGCTTTCCCTAGACCTGAAATGCCTGCTCATGAACCAGGAAGAGCAGGATGAACAGATCTGAAATAGCCCTGCGCCGCTGCGCCGTTTGTTACAGTGTATCAGCCAGGACAGAGTGCCGCTCACAGAGAACTGCCTGCGCTGCTACACTGTAACAAAACCTCAGGAGGCGGTCAAAACCAAGCGAACATTTCCATTCAATGACAGCAAGCAGAGCTCTTGAAAACGGTGAGAAACTGCGGCACAAAGCGTATTAGAAAGTTGCGAAGTTTGAGTCTGCTGCCATAGCTCTGTCCTTGGCACCTGCGCTGCCAGGAAGTGTTGTCTGAGTAATCCGGTATCGGCTAAATGCGGCCACCTGCAAATTATTACACGGAAATGATGAAAATCGGCCGAACGTTTCCTGGCGGCTAATGAGAGCGCGAAGCAGGAACAGATGTGATGATGGCGGCGCGCGCTGCTCTGAGCTCACCTGCAGCTGTGTATACAAAGGCGGCCATTGTGTCTCTCTGGTGTGGTAGTACATGCTGGGAGTTGTAGTTCCACAGTAGCTGAACACGAACAGCTCTTAAAGGGCCCCTTTACCTGCAGTTTACTCTTCCCTGTCTAGGGAGTGGCTGAAGGTGTGAAATGATGCGTACGGTCATCCCGGACAATACCCAGATTATCAACACAATGTGATGAGAACAGCTGGAGCTCTGTTACAATGGCAGCTGCTTTCAGGTGTATTTCCTAAGTGACACCTGCTGGAAAATGCCGATACTTGTCTGAACAGCGCCGGCCTCCTCCTCCTCCGCTCCTTCACTGCCGGCGTCACTGAATAATGTATAAAGCGCAGGGTCATTAAAGGAGAACGCCCCTTTACATCAGATTACAGCACCCCCGATGGCAGAGTGATGGTACTGCACCCATATAAGAGAAGCCACGGCCGGTGTATGAAATGCTCATTACGAGCGATGACATCATAGATCCGGAGGCTCTGATGACATCAGCTGGTCCGTACAAAGCAACGTGTTACATGTATGACATCTGCGAGAGGAGTCATTCATAGACAGCAAGCAGAGGAGTCTGCCAGCCAGAAACATCCCCTTCTGCTGCTGCTGATGTGTTTAGCTCATTGTCTAGACTGGATGCAATTGTAACAAACCCTCAGCTGTAAGACGTATTGAATGTAGTGGTAAAACTCACCCCGAACAGAGAAGGGGTTAATAATCCGATGTCCGCCGGGCGGGGATGCAGATGCCGCTCAGTGCCACTCTTATCTGCCAGGAATGTATTAGTGAGGCCCCCACAGACGGCAGCATCATCCAGCCGCAGGCGGGGGAAGGGGATCCATCACTTTCTGCTATCCTTTCATCTCCAATTCCTAACCGTTTTCAAAATCTCTGCTTGCTTCTGTGAATGGAAGCATCCCGAGGTTGGAAACTGCTCCAGACCTAATACAGCAGAGGATCTGTTACAACTGTAAGCGGTCGAGCTACTTTTCCATGAAAAAAAAAAAGAAAGATGTTTCCATTCACTGACAGCAAGCAGAGTTCTTGAAAAAATAAGGTTGTAGATCTAGAGATTATACACTGATGACGCTTTAGGGTCACAGAGGGAAACCCAGAAGGAACCTCGGCGGATGGAAGGTCCTGCAGGGACCTGATGAAGGAGCTGGGGGCGCAGTTCCGGTAGTGCCCAGCAGGTGGCACTGTACGCTCATCGCAGGCCTGTAATAACACTGTTTGCTGCACTGACACCTGCAGTGAATTACGACATGACAAGAGCTTGTGTTTTGATCCCATCTCCGCTTAGTACGGGCGGGAGACGTGTTTACAGAAGAAGTGCTGACACTTCACATCCACAACACAGGAGCTCGGGGCGGGCATGCTGGGAGGTGTAGTCCTGAGGAGGACACAGACTACTTACTGACAGATCACCAGCCAAACTACAACTCCCAGCGTGTGATATTACAAACCTTCAGAAGCATTACAGCGGTGAATCAGGACTTTTAATCGATGGCCTATCCTTAGGATTGATGGGGTCTGATCCCACTGATCGGCAGGATGAAAGGGTTTGCTCAGCGCCGAGGCCCCTTCAATGTGTATCTGGGCTTAGCACCTTATGTCAGGATGGGTTTTCAGTCTCTGAATGTAAATAAGAATGTTCTCACTCAATGACAGCAAGCAGAGATATTAAAGTCTGTGAGGAATAGAGACAAAGAAGCCGGTTGCATGAACGTACAGTTCTCCGTCCATTGACGACCACTTCTTGGCAAAACACATTTATTGGGCGCTGCTCGTTTTCACAGTAACTCTGCTTGCTTTAGAGCGCCCACTCTTAGTCCTCATGTACCGTGTGTGCCCGCCATCCGCTGCCACCGCGTGTGCCCCTCCTCATGGAGCCGCTCCTGCAGTCATCGCTCTCTGTTCCCAGCAGTGAGGAGAAGTCTGGTCCCGTGGAGGTTGGATTTCTGGTATCTCGTCCTTCCCATAGGAATAGACCCTAGAAGACAAAGAGCTGCTTAGAGGGGCCCCACCATATATCGCACCAGGGGTGCCCCATCACATACAGTACCGGGTGCCCCATCACATACAGTACCGGGTGCCCATCACATACAGTATCTGGGGGTGCCCCATCACATACAGTACTTGGGGTGCCACCATCATATACAGTACTTGGGGTGCCACATCATATACAGTACCTGGGGTGCCCCATCATATACAGTACCTGGGGTGCCACATCATATACAGCACCTGGGGTGCCCCATCATATACAGTACCTGGGGTGCCCATCATATACAGTACTTGGGGTGCCCCATCATATACAGTACCTGGGGTGCCACATCATATACAAGCCAAATACAGTACCTGGGGTGCCCCATCATATACAGTACTTGGGGTGCCCCATCATATACAGTACCTGGGTGCCACATCATATACAGCACCTGGGGTGCCCCATCATATACAGTACCTGGGGTGCCACATCATATACAGCACCTGGGGTGCCCCATCATATACAGTACCTGGGGTGCCCCCCATGGTGCAGAGTATGGTGGGGCACCCTTGGTGCAGAGTATGGTGGGGCACCCTGGTGCAGAGTATGGTGGGGCACCCCTGGTGCAGAGTATGGTGTGGCCCCCATGGTGCAGTGTATGGTGGGGCCCCACCATACTCTGCACCAGGGGTGCCCCACCATACTCTGCACCAGGGGTGCCCCACCATACTCTGGCACCAGGGGTGCCCCACCATACTCTGCACCACAGACGCTCCACCACACACCGCACATAATCAGCGTCCATCAGATACAGGGAGTAGCGGTGATCTGAAATACTGAACGGCACCAGAGCATTATATAATACCTGCGGGGAAACCTCAGCTGAAGTGATAATAATCTTCTCCCTCCGTCAGGTTCAGAGATCGCAGATTGTCCTCAAACCCTCCTCCTGTCAGATCCTGCAGAGGAAGAACACAGTCAGAGCCAGAACTGACTGATACAATGTGACAGACCCTCTCCTGTCCACATTACACCGTATACCTAATATAGTGTGCATTAATCCCTCACCATTTACAAGATCTCTGCTTGCTGTCAATGAATAAGATATAACACCACTCACAGCTGATGGTTTGCTACAATGGTCCCCAGTCTAGACAGCTTCACACGTCCTCTTCATCCTCGTGCAGGTGACATGTATCAGCCTGGGGTCCAGCTGCCGGATACAGTGGTAGCAAACCCTCAGCTGTAAGAAATAAGTCAGGATGCAGTTTCAGCCACTGAGTGTTTAAATTCACTGACTGCAAGCAGAGATCTTAAATCAGGCGCACAAGACGGGTATTATTATTTTTATTTATTTTTTCGTCCCTTGAATCCTGCATCAGTACTTGTTGCGCTCGCTCTGGGGTTGTCATGGTAACATCATCTGACCTCTGTCTTCCAACGTCCACTCTATCACCAGAATGAAGGTCACATGACAAAAAGTCTATGCACAAAAGAGTTAACTTATACTGCTGCCATGGCAACCCCAGAGCAAGCAGAACACTTAGAAGAAGAAATCACAACAAGTTGAATATAAGAAGGCGCCTTTCATTTTCGTGCGCCCCCCTCCTGCTCCCTCGCCTTTCCCTGCGCCGCAGAGCGGTTTTACAGCCGTTTTCTTCATCCCGGCACGTCCCCTTAAGTCATAAACACATCAAAGGTAGCGCCCCGCAGCCGCCTCTCGCACGCTCTCGCAGCTCCCGAATCCCACCCCGGCTTTATAGGGTCTGGAGAGAACCTGATGAAAGGCGGCGGAGCTCCTAATGACTGCTGACACCCCTGCCGGATTTAACCCTTCACAGGGGGAGGCTGCGGCGCACGGCGGAGCGATCAAATCGCGAGGCAAAATAGCCCCCTCACTATAGGAGTAAGGGGGGCACATAATATAACCCTAACCCAAATACCCATCTGTGTATAATGGAGTACCTTGCAGGGTCTGACTACACAGGCTCTGTTTGTAGTCTGTAACCATGGAGACACTTAAGTGTACATGGGAGCTGTATACACTAAACAGTCCACTAATGGAAATGTAAGGTAAAAGCTGCTGTCACCTCCATGATTGCCGGTGCTGGTGTCTGAGGTCGCCCCTTGCGGGTGAGCGCTATTTTTTCACTTTTCGGATCCTTATACATCATGTGACCACATGAGGGGAGCGTGCAGGGAGCGTGGCCTCGCCCTGACCGCAGTGTAAGATGTGGGGGGGGGTCTATAAATAGCCTCACGCCCCTGGCGCACTGATGAGGGGGTTCTGGGCGGACGCCCCGTCTCATCTCAGAATCTTTGTTGTGTTCACGTCCCTTCTGTGAAGTGTTTTCATGGCGCTGGGACGGCCGCCGCTTCCCAACCACATCTATCGCGGCCTCCATTATAATTAGACCCTCCAGCACCCTGATGGGTTAACCCCTTGTGCAGCAGATGTTGCAGGCCTGCCTTGGCTTTCTCTACAACTTCTCATAACCGACGCCCCATGGCACGGAGTCAGCTGAGGTCACGCCCCCCCCCCCGCGTATTACCTCGCGCTATTTCTCACAATTACTCACCAGTTTGACGCAGATGATAAATGGAGGTTTGGCTTCGGTGAAGTGCAGCACCGGGATCCGGGGCTTTGGCCGCTTCTGTATGAGACAACTGCAGAGGCTGAATCTGAGTCTCAGAATTAGAAAGTACACACCACCATGCTTTACACTGCAGCTATGCTCCTTAAAGGGGTTGTCTGGAATTTGTATATCGATGGCCTATCCTCAGGATAGGATTATAAAGGCTGCGTTCTACTAGCGAGCGCTGCGACCGCTTTACAGTTTACAGAGCACAGCGCCATCCATTGTATAGTGGCCGTGCTTGGTATTACAGCTCAGGCCCTTTAACGTGAATGGGACGGAGCTGCCCCTAGGCCATGTGATGGATTGGATGGTGATGTCATCGGTCTAGGAAAAGACTTGCATTCGGCAGCGGTGCCAAGAGTCGGACCCCCACCAATCAGATCTTGATGACCTATCTCCGGACAACCCCTTTAAAGGCAGAGCTATGATCAGTGACTTCTAGGGGCCGTTCTGTCCATTGGAGATGGAGGTGGTCAGAAATTCACTTCCTGACTCATCATAAGCTCAAGCAGACGGTTCTCTGTCCTCCATGCTTTATACTGCAGCAATATTTGTATTAAAAAAAAAAAGAAAGACGATTATCAGGTAATTGCTGCAAAGAGACTGATGCAAATAAGTGTCCGTGAATACCCCACCCAGGGGGTCACAAAATGACACTTGCGGGGCAACTATCTGAGCTACCCGGGGCAGCGAGAGAAGGGCGAGCTCTGCTCATCTGCTCTGTATTATGTATACATTGTGTGATGTCATCCGTCTTCTCGGTGACATAATCCAGATCCCGCTGTCTCATCCATCCCATTGATAAACTGCCAGAAAGGAGAAGAATTGACAGAGCAGAGAAGAGGCCTCCAGGAAATGTATGACTTCTCCAGTCACATCCAAAGCAAGAGGAGGAGGCCCACGTGCTACTATCACTCCCATCAGGGTAAAAGTAGAGAATGCTGAGAGTTGTATTACCATCAGGCCAGAGACACCTTTCGCTGCTCTCACCTCTGATTCCTCAAATGTGTAGAAGCCTTTGGAAATTTTCTTTGCATCAACGTCACAAAAGGCAACAACCTAAAAACATAAAAAAATATAAAAGATATAGTAAGAACATGACATTACACCGCTATGTCATCTCCTGACCTGTAGGTGTCACTGTGACTATCAGCCTCTGTAGAGAAACATTTGTGGCAATGACTTATTACAATACTGATACCAGTACAGTTCTAAGCAATGTATGTACACAGTGACCAGCAGAATAGTGAGTGCAGCTCTGGAGTATAATACAGGATGTAACTCAGGATCAGTACAGGATAAGTAATGTATGTACACAGTGACTGCACCAGCAGAATAGTGAGTGCAGCTCTGGAGTATAATACAGCATATAACTCAGGATCAGTACAGGATAAGTAATGTATGTACACAGTGACTGCACCAGCAGAATAGTGAGTACAGCTCTGGAGTATAATACAGGATGTAACTCAGGATCAGTACAGGATAAGTAATGTATGTACACAGTGACTGCACCAGCAGAATAGTGAGTGCAGCTCTGGGAGTATAATACAGGATGTAACTCAGGATCAGTACAGGATAAGTAATGTAATGTATGTACACAGTGACTCCACCAGCAGAATAGTGAGTGCAGCTCTGGAGTATAATACAGGATGTAACTCAGGATCAGTACAGGATAAGTAATGTATGTACACAGTGACTGCACCAGCAGAATAGTGAGTGCAGCTCTGGAGTATAATACAGGATGTATCTCAGGATCAGTACAGGATAAGTAATGTATGTACACAGTGACTGCACCAGCAGAATAGTGAGTACAGCTCTGGAGTATAATACAGGATGTAAGTCAGAATCAGTACAGGATAAGTAATGTATGTACACAGTGACTCCACCAGCAGAATAGTGAGTGCAGCTCTTGAGTATAATACAGGATGTATCTCAGGATCAGTACAGGATAAGTAATGTATGTACACAGTGACTGCACCAGCAGAATAGTGAGTGCAGCTCTGGAGTATAATACAGGATGTAACTCAGGATCAGTACAGGATAAGTAATGTAATGTATGTACACAGTGACTCTGTATAACAAGCTCCTCTCTGCCTCGTGGTGACCTCTACAGAAGGCCAGGGCTGAGATGCTGTCACCTATTAAGTTGTCACCACTCCATAAACCCAGCAGATCTGTCACACATCACATTCAGGGTTTAGATATTTGTCTGAGGTCACATTACAGGGGAACTGGAAATCTCCTGACAAGCAACATGGAGGCAAATCAGAACCAGTGACCAGGAGAAGGAGAGAGAACAGAAATTATAAAAGAAAAAGTCATCGAGGTTCATCTGATTCTAGGAAAGCTGAGTGACAACACCTTGGCTTCAGATACAGCTGTAATAGACTCCAGAAGAGACACTTCTGTGGCGGCCATGTTGGAGTAGCAGAGCTGTAGCGGTAGCTGACACCGATGTACATGGTTAGAGAAGCTGGACCGTCTCTGAGCACAGCAGTCCTCCTCATGTGGCCGCTGCGTGTTGGGTGGTCTCTCGGACAGATGATTGTCTCCCTCATCTTCATACAGTAATGGTGGGCAGTGGTCTGCGGGTCTCTGTGTCTGCAGCCTCCTCTTCTGTGTAATCTGTATATTTGTTTTCTCCACAGTCAATGGGCCTTGTGTCTGGCAGGAGTCCAGCACCCGGAGCACGTCAGCACCACCGCCGCATCCTCCTCTGCTACATGTTTATTTACTGTGTTACTTACTGACTGCAGGGAACATCTGTCCATGGAGTGCGGCCGAGTGGATGTATCTAAGCATGTCATGTGTGATGCTGTCTGCTGAGCTGTGTATCTAATCCTGTCATCTGTAATACTGTCTGCTGAGCTGTGAATCTAATCCCATCATGTGTGATACTGCTTGCTGAGCTGTGTATCTAATCCCATCATGTGTGATACTGTCAGCTGAGCTGTGTATCAAATCCCATCATGTGTGATACTACCTACTCAGCTGTGTATCTAATCCTATCATGTGTGATACTGCCTGCTGAGCTGTGCATCTCATGTTATCATGTGTGATACTGTCTGCTGAGTTGTGTATCTAATCCTTTCATGTGTGATACTGACTGCTGAGCTGTGTATCTCATACTACCATGTGTGATAGTTTGCTGAGCTGTGTATCTAATTATATCCTGTGTGATACTGTCTTCTGAGCTGCGTATCTAATCCCATCATGTGTGATACTGTCTTCTGAGCTGTGTATCAAATCCCATCATGTGTGATACTGTCTGCTGAGCTGTGTATCTAATCCTATCTTGTGTGATACTGTCTGCTGAGCTGTGTATTTAATCCTATCATGTGTGATACTGTCTGCTTAGCTGTGTATCTAAGCATATCATGTGTGATACTTTTTCCTGAGCTGTGGTATCTAAGGCTATAATGTGTAATACAGTCTTGCTGAGCCACTGTATCTAATCCTTTCATGTTTGATACTGTCTGCTGAGCTGTGTATCTAATCCTATCATGTGTGATACATCCTTCTGAGCTGTGTATCTAATCCTGCCATGTGTGATAAGACTCACGCGGCACTATGTAACCTCCCTTTCCTCGTACCATCAGATCCGTCTGCCTGAGGGCAGAGCTTATCAGTTATGGCCGTCTTAAAGGGACGTGCTGCCCTCTATTCTGCCAGGGTTTGGCACCTCGCTGATGGTGCCCGGAGGGAGGTCAGACCACAGAGAACGGGTCAGATGTAGAGTTCTGCCCACCGTGCTCCCTTACGATGTATACACATAGAGCTGTGGATCCTGCGGCTACTGGGCCGGCGCCCTCCTCTGTGCTGGTCGGTGCAGAGTCGGCAGTGTAGGCTCCACAGGCGAGACGCGGGGGACACAGGGATACAATGTGACAAGGATGCGCTGAGCAGGATATCCGCTGATCCAATCCTTCCACATGATCTGCTTCCCTTCTGCTTCCACCAGGGACTCGTCCGCGGCTCCTGCAGCCGTGCAGCAGGTGTGCGGGAGGCCTGTAAAACGCGTTGTGCGCACTAGGTCACCATGGCGACGCACAGCTAACAGTCTGGAAGACGACTTTGGAGAGGGAGGCTGATGTAATGTAAGCTCTTCCTCACCTGACCGGCATTGTCCGCGCTCCAGCAGCCCTGTTTCTGTCATCAGCCTCATTTCCTGGGGATATTCGCATTTTCGGATTTAATGTCAGGACTGAGGAGCGGAGCCAGAGCTGCACATGTCTGATCCGGCTGACCGTGCTGCTCCTAAATACTGCGTATGGATTAACGCTTTCAGCACTGCTACATCGCTGCGTCCAATGCAACAACAACTCCCAGCATGTACATCCACCTACTGGAGACCGCCTGTGTGCTGACTGGACAGAGCAGTGCCATAGGGGCCCTTCTTCCCAAAACAGCGCCACACCTGGCTGTGGGTTGTCTCAGGTATTGCAACTCAGCTCCACAGAAATGAATGGGAATTGCTTCCAATACCACACACAACCAGGTGTGGCGCTGTTTTTTGGAATCCTGTACAATACTGATATCGGTCAGGAAGGTATAAAATTAACCCCTCACTCACAGGATAGAGGGTACACTTTTGATTTGTAGGGGGGGTCTGACTGCTGTGATCCCAACCAATCACCAGAACGGGGGTCCCGAGTTCCCCGGATGAAGGGAGCGGCTGTGGAGCGCGTATGCTGTCTCTCCATTCACTCCTTAGGTCACTGCTGCAAAATGCCGAGCGCTGTGGTCAGCTGTCTCTGGCGCCACTTAGAGAATGACTGAAGCGCATGCTCGACCATTGAGAGTGTGGATTGGCAGTGCGTATGCTCAAGCTCCGAGTGATGAATGAATGGATTGGTAGTGCACATGCCAGAGCGGCGAGGGAATGGATCGGCAGGGTGCGCACTCGATCACTGAATGAATAGATTCGTTTGAGTGCTGAAGGAATAGATTGGCAGCGCACGCCTGAATGCCGAGTGAATGGATCAGTGGCGGGCATGCTCAGATCCTGAATGAATGGATCGGCAGTGTGCATGCTTGAGAACTGAATTAAAGGGGTTTTCCGAGATGGTAATACTGATGACCTATACTCTGGATAGGTCGTCAGTATCTGATCGGTGGGGGTCTGACACCCGGGACCCCTGCCGATCAGTATTAACATCTGGGAAAACCCTTTTAACTGATCTACAGTGCGCATGCTCGAGTGCTGAATGAATGGATCTCAGTGCACATGCTCGAGTGCTGAAGGAAAGGATTGCAGTACACATGCACGAGTGCTGAAGGAATGGATCGCAAGTGCGCATGCTCGAGTGCTGAAGGAATGGATCACAGTGCACATGCTAGAGTGCTTAATGAATGGATCGGCAGTGCGCACGATCAAGCGTTGAATGAATGGATCGGAAGTGTGCATGTTCGAGTGCTGAAGGAATGGATTGGCAGTGAGCATGTTCGAGTGCTAAATGAATGGATCGCAGTGCACATGCTCGAGCGCTGAAGGAATGGATTGGCAGTGTGCATGCTCGACTGCTAAATGAATGGATCGGCAGTGTGCATGCTCGAGTACTGAATTAATGGATCGGCAGACCACTTGATTGAGCGTTGAAGGAATGGATCAGCAGTGCGCATTCTCCAGTGCTGAAGTAATGGATCAGCAGTGCACATGCTAGAGTGCAGAAGAAATGGATCGCAGTGCGCATGCTCGAGTGCTGAAGGAATGGATCGCAGTGCACATGCTTGAGTGCTTAAGTAATGGATCAGCAGTGCGAATGTTCGAGTACTGAAGGAATGGATCAGCAGTGTGCATGTTCGCGTGCTGAAGGAATGGATCGCAGTGCGCATACTGAAGTGCAGAAGGAATGGATTGGCAGTGCGCACGATCAAGCGTTGAACGAATAGATCGGCAGTGCACATACTCGAGTGCAGAAGGAATGGATTGGCAGTGCGCATACTCGAGTGCAGAAGGAATGGATTGGCAGTGCGCATACTCGAGTGCTGAGGGAATGGACTGGCAGAGCACACGATCGAGCGCTGAAGGAATGGATTGGCAGAGCACACGATCGAGTGCTAAATGAATGGATCAGCAACGCACATGCTCAAAATTGATCAGAATTGAATTGATCGCAGTGTGCACCCTCAGGCGCTAAGTGAATGAAGCGGCAGCACGCACATTCAACCACCAAATGACGGATCGGCAGTGTGTATACTCATCCAACGCTCCTTTCATTGGAAACACTCAGTTCCCCCATTCTCGGGATTGGTGGGGGCCTCAATAATCCCACTAATCAGATATACTGTGTATAGGGGATACGTTTATATCTTGAAGCACAGCAGTCACTCACACTGAAGCCCCCCACCCCACATTCAGCTGCTCGGCAGTGTAAACACTGGGGCCTGACAACTTTCTACCACAGTTTACCTGAAGCCACTATTTAGTCAGGCAATGCTGTAGCTATCTCCATGATGGCTGCCCCATGAAGCCACATATCAACATCCTGTGCTGTGTCCCGCCAGAGACCCTTGTATATGGACCGCTCTCTATATACCGGGTGGCGTTCAAGTATTTGGTTTCCATCTCTGTCCGCAATGATGGGAGTTGTGTTGTTACTGCTGAATGGAGGAGTCTGTTCAGCTTCAGCCTTTGAAATGTTAACAAAAACCCAAATCTAGAAGTAAATCCCCGGCACAGCGCGGCACCATCTGCACAGACGTCCTCCAGCTGCTCCTCCTGGTTCTCCATGGAAGCACATACCCCCCAGCTCCGCTCCCCTCTATGTGTCCGATATGTCCTGCATCTAATAGACCACATAACTATTCCTTTAACCCCTCCCTAGCTCTTCCTCTTTTTAGTCCAGACCGCCGGGTCACCTGTGATGGATACGAGGGGCCCCTTTCTCCGGACCCCTGAGATTTAGTAACAGATCACAGGGTTTTAGGCCAGAGGTAAAAATACACCAAGCTGCGATTTTAATTATAACTTCGCTGAAAGGCGTCTGGTGTCGCAGTCTCCAAGGTTTGCCAAAGCAAACGTTAGGGAAAGGTCAGCTGGAGGGAATGGTAAGATCTGTGCGGCGGTAATTGGAAGCAGGCGGGCTCGGTCAGGGGGATAAGACAGGTTACACCTATACATCATCTCCATCCAGCTCATGGTCTATGGATGGGGCAGTGGGGCCTGAACCAGGGGAAGGGGGCAGCAAGGAAAGAAATAGAGCTAAGAGGAGCTGGAGAGATGAAGATGGAGAAATATGAAAGGCAGGGGAGACAGAATATGGGATATAAAAGGCAGGGGAGACAGAATATAGGATATGAGAGGCAGGGGAGACAGAATATAGGATATAAAAGGCAAGGGAGACAGAATATAGAATACGAGAGACAGGACATGGGATATGAAAGGCAGGGGAGACAGAATATGGGATATAAAAGGCAGGGGAGACAGGACATGGGATATGAAAAGCAGGAGAGATGGGGAACACAGGATATGTAAAGGCAGGAGATAGAATATGGGACATGGTGGACATGAGAGATAAAGTATCAAATGTAAGGCAGGGGAGACAGAATATGGGATATGAGAGGCAGGAGAGACAGGACATGGGATATGAAAGGCAGGGGAGACAGTATATGGGATATAAAAGGCAGGGGAGACAGAATATAGGATATGAGAGGCAGGGGAGACAGAATATAGGATATAAAAGGCAAGGGAGACAGAATATAGAATACGAGAGACAGGAGAGACAGGACATGGGATATGAAAGGCAGGGGAGACAGAATATGGGATATAAAAGGCAGGGGAGACAGGACATGGGATATGAAAGGCAGGAGAGATGGGGAACACAGGATATGTAAAGGCAGGAGATAGAATATGGGACATGGTGGACAGGAGAGATAAAGTATCAAATGGAAGGCAGGGGAGACAGAATGTGGGATATGAGAGGCAGGAGAGACAGGACATGGGATATGAAAGGCAGGGGAGACAGAATATGGGATATAAAAGGCAGGGGAGACAGGACATGGGATATGAAAGGCAGGAGAGATGGGGAACACCGGTTATGTAAAGGCAGGAGATAGAATATAGGACATGGTGGACAGGAGAGATAAAGTATCAAATGGAAGGCAGGGGAGACAGAATATGGGATATGAGAGGCAGGGGAGATGGGGAACACAGGATATGTAAAGGCAGGAGATAGAATATGGGACATGGTGGACAGGAGAGATAAAGTATTAAATGGAAGGCAGGGGAGACGATACTGACTAAGAAAGGCAGGGAAGACAGAAAAGATGAGATTTGAGGACCCAGAGATATATGAAAAGCATGGCAAGAGAGACAGATTGTGGAATATCAAATACACAGGACATGGGATATGAGGGGCAGGAGGAAAAAGGACATGGGACACTAAGGGAGACAGGACAAGAGATATGAGTGGTAGGAGAGACAGAACATTGGATATGAGAGGCAGGGGAGACAGGACCTGGGATATGAGAGGCAGGTGAGACAGGACCTGGGATATGAGAGGCAGGGGAGACAGGACCTGAAAGACAAGAGAAACAGGCCATGGGATATAAAAGGCAGGAGAGACAGTAAATGGGATATAAAAGGCAGGAGAGACAGTACATAGGATATAAAAGGTAGAAGAGACAGGACAAGGAATATGAAAGACAGGAGAAACAGAACATTGTATATAAGACGCAGAAGAGACAGAGCATGGGATATGAAAGTCAGGAGAGACAGAACATGGGACATAAAAGGCAGGAAAGACAGGACATTGGTATAAGAAACAAGACATGAGATATGAAAGGCAGGAGAGATAGGATTATGGTATATGAAAGTCAGGAAAGAGGAAATGGGTATGAAAGGCAGAACAAGGGATATGAGGGGAAGGAAAGACAGGAAATGGAATACGAAAGGCAGGAGAGACAAAACATTGGATACATGAGGCAGGAGAGACAGGGTATCGGCTATAAAAGTCAGGAGAAACAGAACATGGCATATGAAAGGCAGGAGAGACAAAGCATTGGATAAACGAGGCAGGAGAGAGAGAGCATGGGTTATGATAGGAGAGACAGAACATTGGACATAAAAAACAAGACACCGAATATGAAAGGCAGCAGATAAGATTATGAGATATGAAAGGCAGGAAAGACAGGACACAGAATATGAGAGGCAAGAGAGACCGAACAAGGGATATGAGGGGCAAGAGAGATAGGACATGGAATATGAAAGACAAGAGAGATATTGGATGTATGAGGCAGAAGAGAAAGGACATTGGATGTATGAGGCGGGAGAGACAGGACATTGGATGTATGAGGCGGGAGAGACAGGACATTGGATGTATGAGGCAGGAGAGACAGGACATTGGATGTATGAGGCGGGAGAGACAGGACATTGGATGAATGAGGCGGGAGAGACAGGACATTGGATGTATGAGGCAGAAGAGAAAGGACATTGGATGTATGAGGCAGAAGAGAAAGGACATTGGATGTATGAGGCGGGAGAGACAGGACATTGGATGTATGAGGCGGGAGAGACAGGACATTGGATGAATGAGGCGGGAGAGACAGGACGTTGGATGAATGAGGCGGGAGAGACAGGACATTGGATGTATGAGGTGGGAGGGACAGGACATTGGATGTATGAGGCAGGAGAGACAGGACATTGGATGTATGAGGCAGGAGAGACAGGACATTGGATGAATGAGGCAGGAGAGACAGGACATTGGATGTATGAGGAAGGAGAGAAAGGACACTGGAATGTATGAGGCAGGAGAGACAGGACACTGGATGTATGAGGAAGGAGAGACAGGACACTGGATGTATGAGGCAGGAGAGACAGGACATTGGATGTATGAGGAAGGAGAGACAGGACACTGGATGTATGAGGCAGGAGAGACAGGACATTAGATGTATGAGGTGGGAGGGACAGGACATTGGATGTATGAGGCAGGAGAGACAGGACATTGGATGTATGAGGTGGGAGGGACAGGACATTGGATGTATGAGGCAGGAGAGACAGGACATTAGATGTATGAGGTGGGAGGGACAGGACATTGGGATGTATGAGGCAGGAGAGACAGGACATTGGATGAATGAGGAAGGAGCGACAAGACATTGGATGTATGAGGCAGGAGAGACAGGACATTGGATGTATGAAAAAGGAGCGACAGGACATTGGATGTATGAGGCAAGAGAGACAGGACATTGGATGTATGAGGAAGGAGAGACAGGACACTGGATGTATGAGGCAGGAGAGACAGGACACTGGATGTATGAGGCAGGAGAGACAGGACATTGGATGTATGAGGCAGGAGAGACAGGACATTGGATGTATGAGGCAGGAGAGACAGGACACTGGATATACAGTATAAGGCAGGAGAGATAAAACCAAGGGCACTTAGGACAGATGAGAGGGGACATGGGAGTGAGATCCACAGGACGTGTAATATGAGGGTCAAAAAAAGTATTCACATTAGTAAATATGACAGACAGATGGCCAGTGATACGGACCCAGGGCGCAGCACATACCTGAGCTCATACAGCGGCCTCCTGTGTGTGGTCTGCAGCCCCAGGACATAATTACTTTCATATGGACCAGATTTTGAAATATTATGAAAAGAACACAAGGAGTGGATGGATCTGTAATCCCCCTCAGCGCCATCTCCTCACATCTGCCCGACCCTGAGGACGGCCATATTTCTTCTATGTACAAGCTTCAGCTGTGTGAGGCTATCAGCTCCAGGCACCTGGGTCACCAAGTAGCCGCCATATGGTGCTGCTGAAAAACTACTGCAACCTAAGTAAACGAGATTACCTAGAGGTCACGTTCGTCCAGGTTCACACAGTAAAAGCAACAGGATTCTCTCCCAGAGGCACGGTATACTAGAGGAGTGTTTGGATCATTTCGAAAGACCAGGTGCTCCCCAGCAGCACAGAGTACTTCAGCAGAGGTCAGAGATTCCTAGTGCAAGCAACAGTGCCCTCAGCAGCACAGTGTATTTCAGGAGAAGAGTGTGCTGTTCTTATCAGAGGTCACAGTCTAAAACTTACATAGTGGAAGGAGCAGGGTCCCAACAGCAGCACAGAGTATTTCAGGAGAACAGTGTGCTGATCTAGTGGGAGGTTATAGATTAAGAGCTACATAGTGGAAGGAGCCGTATATATATTGGACTGATAAAAAATAGACAGGTACGCTCACCGCGACCATCGGCCCAGAATTCAATATGGCTGCTCAGGTAGATAAGGACAATCCTAACAAGGTAATAAGAAGAATGTGTTTTGTGGAGTTGCCCTTTAAAGGGGTATTCCCATCTCACAAATGTAGTTTGTACAGTCATGGCCAAAAGTTTTGAGAATGACACAAATATTCTATTCTCACATGATCTGCTGCCCTCTGGTTTTTATGTGTGTTTGTCAGATGTTTTTATCACATACAGAAATATAATTGCAATCATATTATGAGTAACAAAAGCTTATATTGACAGTTAGAATGAGTTAATGCAGCAAGTCAATATTTGCAGTGTTGACCCTTCTTCTTCAGGACCTCTGCAATTCTCCCTGGCATGCTCTCAATCAACTTCTGGACCAAATCCTGACTGATAGCAGTCCATTCTTGCACAATCAATGCTTGCATTTTGTCAGAATTTGTAGGTTTTTGTTTGTCCACCCGTCTCTTGATGATTGACCACAAGTTCTCAATGGGATTAAGATCTGGGGAGTTTCCAGGCCATGGACCCAAAATCTCTATGTTTTGTTCCCTGAGCCATTTAGTTATCACCTTTGCTTTATGGCAAGGTGCTCCATCATGCTGGAAAAGGCATTGTTGATCGCCAAACTGCTCTTGGACGGTTGGGAGAAGTTGCTCTCGGAGGACATTCTGGTACCATTCTTTATTCATGGCTGTGTTTTTAGGCAAGACTGTCAGAGAGCCGATTCCCTTGGCTGAGAAGCAACCCCACACATGAATGGTTTCAGGATGCTTTACAGTTGGCATGAGACAAGACTGGTGGTAGCGCTCACCTCGTCTTCTCCGAATAAGCTGTTTTCCAGATGTCCCAAACAATCGAAAAGGGGATTCATCAGAGAAAATGACTTTCCCCCAGTCCTCAGCAGTCCACTCCCTGTACCTTTTGCAGAATATCAGTCTGTCCCTGATGTTTTTTCTGGAGAGAAGTGGCTTCTTTGCTGCCCTCCTTGAGACCAGGTCTTGCTCCAAGAGTCTCCGCCTCACAGTGCGTGCAGATGTACTCACACCTGCCTGCTGCCATTCCTGAGCAAGCTCTGCACTGCTGGTAGCCCGATCCCGCAGCTGAAACACTTTTAAGAGACGGTCCTGGCGCTTGCTGGTCTTTCTTGGGCTCCCTGGAGCCTTTTTGGCAACAATGGAACCTCTCTCCTTGAAGTTCTTGATGATGCAATAGATTGTTGACTGAGGTGCAATCTTTCTAGCTGCGATACTCTTCCCTGTTACGCCATTTTTGTGCAGTGCAATGATGACTGCACGTGTTTCTTTAGAGATAACCATGGTTAACAGAAGAGAAACAATGATGCCAAGCACCAGCCTCCTTTTAAAGTGTCCAGTGGTGTCATTCTTACTTAATCATGACAGATTGATCTCCAGCCCTGTCCTCATCGACACCCACATCTGTGTTAATGGAGCAATCACTGAAACGATGTTAGCTGGCCCTTTTAAGGCAGGGCCGCAATGATGTTGAAATGTGTTTTGGGGGATAAAGTTCATTTTCTAAGCAAATATTGACTTTGCAAGTAATTACTGTTAAGCTGATCACTCTTTATAACATTCTGGAGTATATGCAAATTGCCATTATAAAAACTGAAGCAGTAGACTTTGTAAAAATTAATATTTGTATCATTCTCAAAACTTTTGGCCATGACTGTATAGTTAGATATAGCCATACCAATATTATTACTAATAGAATGTATTTATATAAAATGTACCGTTTAGAAGATTTTCGTATTTATATATCCATTGTCCCACACACATCAGTCAGGCTGTTGCCACTAGTTACGGCCACCGCGGCCATGTAGTAGTGGTGACCAGCTTGCTCTGAGGTAACTGCTGTATTGTGAACGCACATTATATGAGCATGCGGAGACACATCTTAGGGTTGTAGCATTTTTGTCTGCGCTTCCAAAACGCAGAGAAACGGATTCTGTTCCAAGATCAGTTCATCTCTATGGAGCAGAATCCGTTTATAAAGTCTGTGTTTTGGACGGATCTTGACCATTGTGTATAGGACTGGTAGCGTCCAAAACGCTGATGTGAAAGTACCCTAAGATATGTCTCCGCATGATCATGTAATGTGCGTTCACAATACAGCAGTTACCTCAGAGCGGGTTTGAAAAGGAGCAAGCCGGCCTCCACTACTACATGGCCGTGGTGGTCGTAACTAGGGGCAACGGCCTGACTGATGTGTGTGGGACAATGGATATACAAATAGGAAAATCTTCTAAACGGTACATTTTATATAAATACATTCTATTAGTAATAATATTGGTATGGCTATATCTAACTATACAAACTACATCTGTGAGATGGGAATACCCCTTTAAGCTGCCTGTTCCTGAGGATGCAGTTCTGCGTACACTATATTGGGCCAGCTCTGACGTCACCCTCACCTTGTCTCTGTTTCGGGGGGTCAGGCTCCGATATAACTTGCGTCCCTGTTTGCCAGCGTTCCATATGGTGAAGGACGACCAGTGATCAAGCACTCGCTCCTCGAGGAACTGCAGACGATTCTTCCAGATTGTCTCTCTAGAAAGAGGAACACAAGGGGCTTTACATAAAGAAAATGGTGAAGACCCCTAACTGATAAATTGTACACTCATAAGATGTGCTGTATATATAGTAGATGGTACTGTACATGTGCTGTATATATAGTAGATGGTACTGTACATGTGCTGTATATATAGTAGATGGTACTGTACATGTGCTGTATATATAGTAGATGGGTACTCTACATGTGCTGTATATATAATAGATGGGTACTGTACATGTGCTGTATATATAGTAGATGGTACTGTACATGTGCTGTATATATAGTAGATGGTACTGTACATGTGCTGTATATATAGTAGATGGGTACTGTACATGTGCTGTATATATAGTAGATGGTACTGTACATGTGCTGTATATATAGTAGATGTACTGTACATGTGCTGTATATATATGTAGATGGGTACTGTATGTGCATGTGCATGTGCATGTGCTGTATATATAGTAGATGGTACTGTAGTGCATGTGCTGTATATATAGTAGATGGTACTGTGCATGTGCTGTATATTATAGTAGATGGTACTGTACATGTGCTGTATATATAGTAGAGGTACTGTACATGTGCATGTGCTGTATATATAGTAGATGGTACTGTACATGTGCTGTATATATAGTAGATGTACTGTACATGTGCTGTATATATAGTAGATTGGTACTGTACTGTACATGTGCTGTATATATAGTAGATGGTACTGTGCATGTGCTGTATATATATAGTAGATGGTACTGTACATGTGCTGTATATATAGTAGATGGTACTGTGCATGTGCTGTATATTAGTAGATGGTGGTACTGTACATGTGCTGTATATATAGTAGATGGTACTGTACATGTGCTGTATATATAGTAGATGGTACTGTACATGTGCTGTATATATAGTAGATGGTACTGTGCATGTGCTGTATATATAGTAGATGGTACTGTACATGTGCTGTATACATAGTAGATGGTACTGTACATGTGCTGTATATATAGTAGATGGTACTGTAACAGTGTGCTGTATAATAGTAGATGGTACTGTGCAATGTGCTGTAAATATAGTAGATGGTACTGTAACATGTGCTGTTACATAGTAGATGGTACTGTACATGTGCTCGTATATATAGTAAGTGGTACTGTACATGTTGCTGTATATATAGTAGAAATGTACTGTACATGTGCTGTAAATATAGTAGATGGGTACTGTACATGTGCTGTAATACATAGTAGATGGTACTGGTACATGTGCTAGTACTATAAGTAGAATGGTACCTGTCTGTGCTGTATATATAGTAGATGGGACTGTGCATGTGCTGTAATATATAGTAGATGGTACTTGTAATGTGCTGTATATATAGTGAGCCTGGGTACTGTACATTGTGCTGTAAATATAGGTAATAGGTACTGTATCATGTGCTTGTATTACTAGTAGATGGTACTAGTACATGGTGCTGTTAATAGTAGGTATGTAATTGCTGTTATAGATGGCCATGTGCTGTATATGTAGTTAATGGTACTTGTGGCATGTGCCTGTATATAATAGTAGATGGTACTGTACATGTGCTGTATATATAGTAGATGGTACTGTACATGTGCTGTATATATAGTAGATGGTACTGTGCATGTGCTGTATATATAGTAGATGGTACTGTACATGTGCTGTATATATAGTAGATGGTACTGTACATGTGCTGTATATATAGTAGATGGTACTGTACATGTGCTGTATATATAGTAGATGGTACTGTACATGTGCTGTATATGTAGTAGATGGGTACTGTGCATGTGCTGCTGTATATGTAGTAGATGGTACTGTGCATGTGCTGTATAATATAGTAGATGGTACTGTAGCATGTGCTGTTATATATAGTAGATGGTAGATGTACTGTACATGTGCTGTATATATAGTAGATGGGTACTGTACATGTGCTGTATATATAGTAGATGGTACTGTACATGTGCTGTATATATAGTAGATGGTACTGTACATGTGCTGTATATATAGTAGATGGTACTGTACATGTGCCTGATGGTACTGTACATGTGCTGTATATAGTAATGTACTGTATGTATAGTAGGGTACGTACTGTATATATTAGTAGGGGTACTTACATGTGCTGTATATATAGTAGATGGTACTGTACATGTGCTGTATACAGTGATGGGCTGTGTGCTGTATATATAGTAGATGGTACTTATGTACATGTGTATATATATAGTAGATGGTACTGTACATGTGCTGTATATATGTAGTATGATGGTACTGTACATGTGCTGTATATATGTAAGATGGTACTGTACATGTGCTGTATATATAGTAGATGGTACTGTACATGTGCTGTATATATAGTAGATGGTACTGTACATGTGCTGTATTATAGTAGACTGTACTGTACATGTATATATAGTAGATGGTACTGTACATGTGCTGTATATATAGTAGATGGGTACTGTACATGTGCTGTAATTAGTAGATAGTACTGTACATGTGCTGTATATATATAGTGGGTACTGTACATGTGCTGTAATATAGTAGATGGTACTGTGTGCTTATATATAGTATGGTACTGTACATGTGCTGTA